>KK112794.1:135431-172863 GCA_000611955.2 Stegodyphus mimosarum | reverse complement strand
TCTCGTCGCTATGGAAACGAAATTTGTGTAAACAGGCATTTATTTAATTTTATAATTCGTACACCAAGGAAATGTTTCAAAACTTCTGTCATAATTTCTAAGTTTGAGAGAAGTAATATGACTCCGTAAGAAGCATGCTATAAATAAGCATGAAAACATAAGCTAATAATAAATTATATTAATGTAGCTGAAATATTATTTTAAAAATTAGATTACTTTTTTGATAGTTTGCCATATCAAGGCTTAAATTACAGATTTACACAGCTTAGTATTAACGATGGATGACGAAGAGAAAGCGGTGGATGAATTAGATGATGAAAAAGAAGCTGATCAAAAAGTAGGTTTTCAAGGTATACAATTTCTCTTGAGAATATTTTTGTTAATTCTTTGATTATTTTTGTACGATGCTTAATTATATATGAACGAAAGTGCTGAAATGCAGTTTAATAGGAAGTGTGTGTATACGGATATATATTTTTCTTTTATGAATTTTTCTTTTATTTCTTTTTCTGGTTTTTAATTCAAGGGTAAGTTTTAATTTTTGATATATAAATGATACCATATTAATCTTATTAAATATTAATTGAAATATTGAATTGCTTTGAAAAATTTATATAAATATTTATGCTTTATGTCCTTTTATAGTACTTTTGCTTTATTTTTACTAGTTCTGGTCCATAAGTGAGTATTTTGTCAATTGAAATATTAAAACAGTCTTCCCTTTCTTCAAAATTTTGTTTTGGCCAACAGTCTGACTGCATGGGCATTTTTAGGACTTTCCAGTGGAATATTTTAAAAAGCCATCTAAGAGGATATTTCTTCATTTAGGTAGACAGTTTAGTCATGATTAAGATAGAATAACACGTTGAGCAAGTATTAATTTAGAAGTCAAACAACAACACTTATCTAATCACTATATCTTATCTCATTCATTTGCACTTTGCAGCTGACAATGATGGTTCAGTAAAACTATCGAAACTAGTCCTGTGAAAATTTTCGAATATAATGCTGATTTTTGTTGTTTGACTTCTAAATTTAGTCGGGGCCTTGCCATAACTGATTAAACAACAATAACATAAAGGGAGTTATGATGGACAATTAAATTTTTGACTTTATATTAGCTCTTGTTTCTATCTGTGGTTAATGCACTATAAAGTTTTGAATTTTCTGACTATTTAATGCTCTTACCTGGATTATATGTATTTATTATTTGTCAGTTTATCCGAAGCACTAAATTTGAAGCCTATGATTAGAGTTGTGTTATTATTAATTCAAAGTAGAAGTCCACTCATTTTTTTAAAGTTTATTTTTTGAAAATTTACTAAAACATTCACACTCAGTTTTTCTTCTATCATAGATTGAATGAAGTGCTGTAATAAAAATGTCTTTCTTGTGAATTTTAAAATCTATTATTTTTCTGCTTTTCTCTTTCTGGTGTTACTGGAATTTTTCAGCTGTCAAAAATAGCACACATAATTTTCAGTTTTCAAAAGTATATATTTTTATACTTGATTTAATGTGCAGTACTGAACAAAAATGTACACTGCACGAAAAAAAAGGGAGGGGGGACAGTTCTATATCTCCTGTTCTACTGGGCTGACTGTTTTTCATGTATCGAAAAGGATATATATTAGATTTATATATAGCATTGTTCTAATATAGGTATTTTGATACAAAATCTGACTGTTTCTGAAATGACATGCCAATTTTTTCTGTGTTTCGATTCTATGACTCAAATTATGCCTAAATATTAAATTTTATCAAATTTGGTTGAAATACAGAAAAATTAAAAAAGTTATCTTCCTGTATTTTTTTCAGTTTGTGCCAAGAATAATTCACTTGGCAAACTTCTTAATTTATAGCAACCTATTTTCCTTTCCTTTTATTCATTGTACTCGTGTGGTAAAAAGTCATTGTTCATTCTTTCGAATAATTTTAACAAAGTACGTAAACCACGTTTGGCGTTATTACCAATTGTAGCAAATATGCCAAACTTCAAAATGCCCCAATATATAAATTCACATATATCTTAGGAAGTCTTGAATAAAAAACTCTAATTTTTTGCAGGTATGATTAGAAATGCATCTTCTTTAAGATGATGATAAAAACTTTATAAATTATAATTCAAATGTTTTTTTGAAAAGTTTATAAAAATTATTAAAAAATATAAATTTTAAAAATTAATCATAAAAAAATTGGCTAATTTTATTTGGAAGGAACCTAAATTTTGAAATGTGAAAGAAGGAATCAACTAAGTTTAATGAAAAAAGAGATATTAATAAATATATATCAAGTTCAATTAACATTGAGGAGCTAAAATTTTGAGAGCTAATTTTTTAAAAACTGCTCTTGCAGTTTTTACAAAATGTAACAGTTGTCATAATTTGAATTGTAGAATTGAAATATGGAAAAAAAAATGGCATGCCATTTCAGAAAAACTCCAGTTTTGTAGCAAAATATCTATATTAGAACAATGCTATATATAAATCTAATACATATCCTAAGTTGCACTTTTGAGACATGAAAAATGCAAAAATGCGAGTTGAATATCGTCAATCGGCCCAGTAGAACAGGTGATGTAGAACTGTCCCCCCTTTTTTTTGCGCAGTCTACATACTTTTTGCATATGTTGAGTTTATCTAATAGTTGATGAAATTTAATTCAGAATCACAAGATAATAAGTGCTTGATATTTTTTTATTATCTGCACCCCCACTCTAAACCCATGAAAAAGTATAATATTGTTCTGTTCTTAGGGTGGGGTACAGAAATGTATGCATTTTTGTGGGGATGTATGTGTTCATGTATGCATGTATATATGTACATACTTATGTATCTGTGTGTGTACAGACATATATATGCACATACATATATCCATATGTATGCACATACACATATGCATATGTACATATGTGCATACATACATGTGCTTTTGAATCCAGTCCTGATAACAGAAGAGTACCAAAAGTATTCATGAGGCAAATGCAGTATTTCATTAAAATAGTAATGTACAACCCATAATGTTACCAAAAAGTATTTAAATGGTAACCCAGGTGTGTGCATATCATATGTCTGTTTTGAATGGTGGACAATGCCGAGTTTGTGCAGTTCTTTGGTATTTTTCTAATAGAAACAGATCACTGAGTTGATGGGGAGGACAACAGTACAAAAAATTATGGTAGGATTTCTCAAAAATGGTAACTATTTTATTACCGATGTTTATTGCTTTTTTAAATTTAGTGACTGATTGCTATTATTTTATATCACATAGCTTACAGGTCTTTCTGGGATACCACGACCATTATCTCATTCTGTTTCACGTCCACCCTCCAGACCTGCTCCATCAGCTCGTGTTCGAGCATTAGGAAAAGAGGATCTTGATGATGTAGATCAGAACAGTGAGGATGAAGAGGAGGAAGAAGATGAAGAGGAAGATGATGAAGATCAGGGTATTCAAGTTGAAGGGTAACTAATATTTAATAGAAAATAATAAGGATTTTGGATTCCTATATGCAGAAATTTATGGGAAAATATTAATTGAATAAATAAAAGTTTATTTGATTGGGGAAAACACACAATTTCAATAAATAAAAGTGTATTTTAGTACTATTGTAGCAAAAATATTCAACTGGAAATGCTTTTAATAAAATTAAAAGTTACATAAATATAAATGAATAAAAAAACATTCTGCTAAACTTTTAAACCAATCACTGTTTTCCAGTATGGAAAAAATGAAAAGAGAAATTTTAGTTGTTGTATATAAGTTAAGTATAAAAGCAGAAAACTCTAAAAGAAGCAGTGTGTATCAAACATTAAATTTAGCCTGTTATTTTGATCCAGTTTTGCTTGTCCAAGAAAACAAACCAAATTTAAATTTTGAAATCAGTCAGCACCACATTTGCAAATGCAAACCACATTTTGCAAATGCTTGTAACATTGAAGCATGTTTCTTTCTGTAACTGTACTAACTCAGTAATTGTGAATGATTTGCTTGTGTATGTATTTAAATCCTTTGTAGAATTCTTTCTTGTTGAATAAATAGAAAATAGTTTTTGGAAAAAAAATGTAAAAGCTTTCAGATTTTATATTATGCGCAAACGGACATTTTTTTTATTTACACACAGAAGCACATTTCGAAAGCATTTGTGCTAATGCCCCCTTTGAGCTAAAAATATTTTTAAAAATCGCATATCTTTAGAGCTTCCAATCAACAGTCTCCTGTGCTGGAGATAAAAATGTTTTATTCGGTACACTGCTTACTTTGAAATCGTTGAGTTTGTTAATCAGAAATTCTTTAAAGTTTTACAAAATATGAAATAGCTAATAAAAGAAATTCAAGCTTTCGGCTGTCCATATTCAGGTGAAGGACTACATTATTGAAAATCTGATGGCTGTATGTACCATTGTTTTTTCACAATGCAAGAAACATACATGCATTCAGGCAGATTCTTCATTATTTAATTTCTCTAAATATAATACAGGATGATAATACTTAGTGGCAATGATTTGGAAAGTGATTCAATGCCAGATAGTTGATGCAAAATGCCGTTTTGAGACTAATAGGCCTTCTGGGTTACAGTAATTTCCTTACATTTACATATATTTATGTTTGTTATAAAAAATGGATGACACTAAAAAAGAAAAATAAATTAAAAAATACTTTAATGTAGTTTATGCAATAGGAGAACCTATTTGCATTGTAATATAGGATTCCATCTTAGATTCACAACAGAATAGCTCATTTGTCTGCGATTAAAACAGATTTCATTTCACTATTATAAAATTATGTTTTTTATCTACTATTGCTATGTGCCCTAAGAATTACATTTTTTAAATGCATGTTAAATCTTGAACATCTTATCAAGCATATGAACTTTAATGATGATGTGTGAAAAACAATCTTACATTTCTAAGAAAGTTTATCTATTTTTCTTGGGGGGGGGGTAGTAAAGGAAGTTGATCTTAAATAAAGGAATAATGTATCAAGTATGGTAATGTAATATACGTGAGTAATCAAACAAAATACGATTCCCTTTGGCTGTTTACTTATTTTTTGGATATTAATTTGAGTAATTTTTTAGTTAATGTTACATAATTAAATTTTAACCTTAAGACGTATATTGTTATTCACAAATGAGTTTATTTTTTATTTTAGCAGTTGTGATATATTTTTAAACTTAATCATTTTTAAGGCCAATAAAAAGGTGTGAAAAACATTTCTATAAAACTAAATTTCTTTATCTTGTGTAATGTATTAAAATTATTAAACTTTCTAATAAGTAAATTTTGGTAATAATTAATTATTAAATCAATAATTTTTCAGTAGTTAGTGAGTTTTTAAATATGTAAATATTCTTTTTTTCATATGCTAAATGCAATTTAGTGGTAAAAATGGTGCATTTTTTTTTTATTGTTGTCTTAAAACTGTCATTTTTCATGCATTTTGTACTGAATGCATAATAAAAATAACTTACATTTTGGACAATTTTATGGAATCTCATTCCACATTTTTATTACATGAGTTAGTCTAGGATAAATGGACATGAGTAATTCTGAATTCTAAGGTTTGATAACAGACAAACAAACATACAAAACAAGTTAAGTAAAGATATTTAAGATCTATTATAACCATTTATTTATGGTTACAATAAAAGAGTAGATTGAGAGCGATTTATGTTCTTCATTTTAACTGTTTCATTATTCACTGTGCTTTTTATTTTATGAATTCACTTCAGTATTAATTTATTGAATTAACTGCATATTGTATATTGTATGTACATAATGAGCTTAAAAAAGCATGTTTTTTTTTTTTTTTAATGTTGCTTTACTTTGATTTCTTTGATGCTGTTAAGCAGGGATTGGAAACTTAAAAAAAAAGAGTACCCTTCCATGTTGATGGCCAAAAATAAATCAGTAATTTAAAGAGATGATTTAAATGGTTCCATAAATTTAAAAAAAATAATAAAATTTTCAATTAAAAATACAATTTGTGAAAACATTAAATTAATTTTGTCAAAATGTTAAGTACCATGAATTTTTATATTGACATTAATATTTTAATTATTTATTACAAAATTTGGTATTTAGTATTATCATGTCGACCATGAAAGTTGGTTACCATCGAACCATGAAAGTTGGTGAAGATCCCGCCAAAGCTGTGCCAATTGGTCTTGTAGAAATTTGAGTTGCACTTCTATTTGCAACTCTTGCAATAAAATATTCACCAGTCTCTCTGCGCAAACCCCACATAGCCACTGCTTCTAAAGTATTTGACTGGCTTCATTTTGCACTTCATAAAAAAAGCTTGCATCAGTTTTTAGGCCTTTTGATTTTATAGGGAGCTCTGTTTAGACTGTTCCAATCTACTGCTGTTTTGTTGGCCATATCCAGCTGTTTTCCCCTCTTTAAATGGATGATAAAAACTGGAGAGTAGTCACAAATATGATTCAACAATTCTTGAACTTTTTTTTTCAAAATTCAAGAAGAAGAAAACGTAGCAATGTCAGTTAATTTATATTTTTGTTCTTAAGAATAAAAACTGCTTGTTAAGAATCAATCATATTTATAACAAAGGAAAGCACAGATGTTATGAGTGTCTTGTTGCTTGTGACTTTATGGCCGAAGGGATAATATATATGTACTTAAAATTTTATTAACTTTTTCATTTAAATAACTAAATGAGATGTAGTTCTCCCTGTGTCTGTCTTTCTCTCTCTATATATATATGCATTTATTTCCCCCTCCCCCAAAAAAGAACATATTCTTTCTGTCTCTCTCTCTCTCTTTTTCTCTGCATATACATACATCCATCTTACACATCCATCCATCTGATGCATTTCCTCTACAAACAGAATTTTCTCAAAAGTCTTATTCACAATATCATTGAAGAATTGTTAAATGCTTTCTGTGGAATTTGTATGCTAAAATTCAAGTAGTTAAATTTTATATTTTAAAGCAAAGTATTGTGGTATTTGATGTAATACCTAAATTGAATCATGTCAAATAAAATTATGAATAAATACAACTGTTTAGTATTTTTTTTTTAATGGTTAACCTAGTTAATTTCTGAATAGGATAAAGTAAATAAATTTTATGGATAATGGTAATTAAATCTGCGTTGGATTTCCTTGAAGCCTTTTACATTCAAAAGAGTTTGTTTTCTTTAATTGACATTCACTAGAATTCAGTTTTCCTGTCAATGTCTGAATTCTAATATCTTAATTTCTTTACATTTCATTACTATTTTCTTCAACAAATGGTGTTGTATTCATGTTCATGCCCTTTCATCCACTGCATTTAATATAAAAATGGGCGATGCTTTTCTTATTTCACAATGTCTGTTCTTTTTCTCCCCCTAAAGAACAGGAACTTGTATCAAATCACCCTTGAAATCAACAGAGTTTTATTCAAAATCTATGTAAAATGTTATTCTTTTGCTTGAATTTAAATCATCTGGTTGTTGATATTGATATTAACTGCAATTTATAAGCCTTTATTTTTTTCTATAACCACTATTTTTTATATATCTACTATAATTTCTTCATATGCATTGTATTGTTTTAAAATACTGTTTTACTTTGCACTTTTTCAGGAATCAGTTTTACTGCATAAAACATAACTATGTGCATATTGATGCATATGCACTGTAATATATTCCTTTTAGTCAAATGATAAGTAGAAAATATATTTGTTCAAGAGACTTAAATAATTGATTATGGTATACAGTACAACTCTTCCTACCTTATTATAAAATTTCATAAAGGAGCCTGATTTGTATACACATCACAGAATTAAAAAGAAACACAAAAACATTTATGCAGTTACTTATGTCATTCAAAATTTAACCTGGATAAAATATTGTTTTAAAATAAAATGTTTTGCATGTATTTCTGTTCAGAAAAAGCATTTTGAGCAATGTAATGGAAATATTAGAGACATGTGTATACAAGTTTTTAAAATATTTCAGGATCTGGTTATAATATGTCTGGTGAGATTTGTTGCTCATTTCCAATCCCTGAATTAAAATAGCATAATTTTTTTTAATGCATGCTTTTTTTAATGCACTTTTCTAAATTTTCCTTTAGCATGTTTTACCCACAATGCAATTTATTTCTTCTTTTGCATGCTTGCCAGTATTTTCCTTCCTTTAGTGCACGCTTATTTAGAACTGTAATGCACCGACCACCTAGTAGAAGAAAGCAATCTCGATTTTTTCTTAAGAGGGAAAGACTTCTACCAAGAAGAATAACTAATTCAAGGAATTCCAGAAGTCCTGGCAGTGGTAGCTTATCTTTGTCAGATTATAGTTCACATGATGGAAATTCAGATGAGGATACTCAAAACAAGGTGCAAGAATTTAGAGATCTTTGTTACTTTGAGTTACCGTATAGTTCTAAGAGGTAGTTGGTATTCTATTGTTGCTGAAACACTTTTGAATTAATATATAATCTTAGAAAGTTTTAGTATTTTACATTTATAATTTGTGTGTGTATTTATACATAAAATAATATTTGTATTTAAATTTGTGGTTAAAATTTTAAGCAGATTCAAACATTTATAAAAATTTAAAGGCTATTTTTATGGAAGAAATTTTATGGGCACTTTGTAACTAATTGTAGGTTTAGATAAAAACAAATAAAGTATAATTGTTTGAATTGAACCAGAATATATTTATGCAAAAGGTATGAAAATTATTCTCTAAATAAAATGTTAGATTTTTTTTCCTTTTTTTTTTAAGGAAAAGAAGCTGAAATAATTTTATGTGAAGGTGATGATAATTCATAATTAGATCTTATAAAATTTTAAACATTTTTAAGAAAAAAATGTTTTAAGAATACATTTTAAAAATTATTTTTTTTTTTTAGAAAATTTTGAATTAATATTAGAGAAATGTTCTGTTGGAAAGAAATATTTTGGATTTATAACCTGAAAGTAAAAGAATAATTACACCGGTTTTTCCTCTTTTATTTAAGCAAGGAATGTAATCTGATAATGGAAGCTATACTTATGACAGAGAACTAGGCATTGAAATTTAAAACTTATAAGGAAATATAGTAAATTAAAGCATGACTGAATTAATACCAATTTGGTTAACTATTATTTTTCAACATACATTTATCTTATATTGGGAACAGCAATAATTTTTGTGCTAATGTCAAATAAAATGTTCAAAAGTCATTGAATTATGCATTAAATATATTTTTTAATAAATATTTTGAGAATGAATAGAAAGTCAAGTTATTGTGATCAGTAATTCTTCTTAAATAGTATTCCGTTGTAAATAAGAAAGCATCTCATATATTTACATTTTCTTATCAAGTTAATGTAATAGGAATGTCAAGTTGTTTGGAAAAATGCAGCATGATGTAATATATGTAGATCACGATTGTAGATGGGAGGTGTGAAATGCAAGGTGATTACTTAAAAAAAAATGGGAAAAGGTGTATTATTTGCTATAGATGCAAGTATTTCCAAAAGTCAAAGAAGCTACCTAAAACACACTGAAACAATGTTTTTTTTTTCAAGAAAAATTATAATTAATAAATTTGATGAGAAGAATGAATATGCAACTAGAGTACCTTTAATATTGAATTTGCTCAACATGTATATCAAGAATTATTTCAAAATATTTGATAAAAGTAAAATTATATTAATGAATTTTATTATTTTTTCTGTTTTGTTAGTAAAAGTTTATGCCATATTTAATGTATTAAAATTCAGACAAAATGTTAGATTTTAACTAAGATATTTCACGTACATTAATAAACTTTCTTTCAAGCCAATTTTATATAATACGTATCGTAAATACAATATGAATAAACACTTGCAGTGGAATAATTCTTTTCTTTTCTTTTTTCTTAAAGTAATTACACTTTTATTCAGCTACATTTAACTTTTAAAATGAAATTTTTTATAAGAAAATCGTAGAAAATAATACAGCTAATGATAAAACTCTTTAAGCTTTACAAATAATCTATAAATTTCTATTATGACCTTAGTTGACTGAATTTATTACTGATAAATTCAATTTAAAATTTGATACATTAAACAGAATATTTAAATTAATGATCTGGAAATAATAAAAATTAAAAAAAAATGTCATTACCATGAGATAGCAAAATGATTTTTTACCATTCTGGCTTGTACAACATAATGCAGTATTACTAATTATAATACCAAATACATAATACATAAATCTAATAGCAGTGACCAGTAATATTCTGGAATCATTAAAACAATTTCCAACAGTGAAACCCTTCTTCTTTTTATGATTTTTAACATTACACCTCCAAATGGTTTCATCATTAACATGTAGTTTTCTGTTTTTGCTATTTTAGCATATTTATTTGTCAGGTAAAAGACATCTTTCTTGAAAAAATGATATGGCATCTACTTCTTTATTTGATAAATTTAAGGTTGTTAACTGCATATTCACAAAAAAAGCAAGGAATATTTTAAATAAATCAGTGCAAATTCGAAAATCTTAGCAAAAATAAAACATGTTACTAATATAAGAATATGGGATGAGATATCTCGGTTTATTAGTGGATTCAATTTCGGGAGCTGCTTAAAATTACGGAAATAAATTGTCCTCAATAATAACAAATTTTAGATATTTGGAGCAAAATTAATTATATCCTGTTCTAATTTAAATAATTAAAAAATTGTATTAATTAAAAAATTTTGATTTGCTATTTTTTTTTCGTGTTCAGTAACACGTTACAGATTAAACACATTTTAGAAAATGTTAACTAAAGAATACAGTATTTGTAATAGTAATAAATCATAATTAAAACTATTTTTTATGAACAGGTATTATATTATGCATTATATTTATTTATATAAAAAAATACCTTTATTTTTAAATACACTGGTTTCCAAAAGCTAAACAATGAACTAAAAGTCATGATAAAACAGCTAAAAGTAGTTCAAAATTTTGAAATTTGAATATATTCTAAATAAAATCTTATTGCATCAAGTAGCATGATGCAAAAGGGTGGCGCTATCATTGATGTAAATACAGTACAGCTTAAAACCAGCTGTTTAGTAGGGCATTGCTATTCAATGAACAATAATATATTAAGTAATTTTAAGATAGCTAAAGTATAAAAATGAGTTCAAGGTGACATTTGCTAGCAGAATTGCATTGTTGAGCCAGTCTGATTGGAAGCAAGTCAATGACAATTTTGTGTAGCAAGATGGCTAAATGTTGACTGTTCTGTGGTAAACTGTTTGTGGAAGTAATTTCTAGCTACTGGTTCAGACTCTTGAAGATGAAGGTAGGCCAAGAGCTACCACTTTTGCAGATGATTGGTATTTGTTACTTAGTGCATATTGCAACAGGTCTGCATTTTCATCCCAGCTTAGATCTGCACTTATTTCTGCTTCAGGAAGGACAGTTTCAGCCATAACAGTATTCAGAAGTCTGCATGAAAAGGGGATTTGCATTCCATGTGACAGACATTGTGCATCCCTGTTTACCTCCTACTGTCCGAGGGAGCATTTGAATTGGACATATAGTCATCTAAACTGGACTGAAAATCAATGGAGGTCTGTTCTATTAACTGTCTGTTCTGATGAGTCCATCTTTGCTTTAAAGAGTAATTCTCAACCTGTTTACAAATGGAGAAGAGAAAGCATTTGATATCTTCCATCTAACGTATGGTAAAGGGATACCTATGCAGGAGGTTGTTTCTTGTATAGGAAGGACTTGTAGGGCACACAAATCTGTATGTGCTGTCATGTAGAACTCTCAGTGCTCAGAGTAACAGAGGTGACATACTGAATCTTGCTGCTGCATTTGGCTATACCTTCATTTTGGAAGCAGATAATGCCAGCTCACACTGCTCGCTTTGTGCACTCATTTCTTGAAGAAAAAACTATAGCCCAAATGGAATTACCAGCGTTTTCTCCTGACCTTAATTTTACTGAGCATGTGGGATGCTCTCGGGAGGCAAATTGCTGGCCTCCAATCTCTTCACTAAACCCTAGATAGGCTTAGAACTGATTTACATGATCAATGGACATTGCTGCCCATGCAGCTCATTGGCAGCATAGTAAACTGCATCATCATTATCAGGCCTCTACTGCTGTTCTTATGGCCATACTCTCTATTGAAAAATTTTCTTATATTTAATTTGTATGTTCGAATTTAATAGATTTTATGTTCCTGTTGATATCAGAAAATGTAAATATTTTATATAAATTTTTTTTGTATGTTTTTATATATATATTATCACCAAGTTTCGTCCAGTTTGTTTCCATACTGTTTGAGTTATCAATTTTCCATTTGTTACTTAACATTTGGAAACCAGTGTATTTATGTACTACCATTTAAAAGTAGCTTATAATTATCTCAATAGTTTTGAAACGGAAGTAAAAGCAGAATTTCTGGAAATGAAAGTATTTTATTGTTATCCAAATAAAAACTCTAGAAAGATTTTCTGCTATAAGTAAAAAACCACAAATTTGTTATACATTTGTTTCTGTGAAGGGTATATGTTATATTAAGGTTATTTGTTTATATGACGGTTATCTGCTTATCTTTGTTTATTTGAAGGTTATGAATCACTTTTTCCCATATAAATGTTTAGGAAACTAATAAAATTGTAAATTAATATTTCTTGAAACTTCTTTTTATTTAATTACACATGGTTGCTGAAAACTGTACGTTAATTTTCAAAACTGGTTACTGAGAGGAATTGTAATTTTGTCACTTGATATTTTTTATTAAGTTACAAGATTTAGTAATACAGCATAATATTTCATATACCAGTGATTTTTTTTCATTGGCTTCATTAATTAGGAACAAAGTTGGCAAGTGGTTTGGAATAATTAACTTCTGATATGCTGATTGTCATTGTTTCTTAGCATTTCCCCATTTAAAAAAAAAGTAAAAAATAAATGCTTTCTGTTGCTTCACTGTGATGTATATACTGATCACTGTGATATTATTATTAGTAGTATAATTTAATGGCTTTAAGGGTATGTGCATGTAAGAGAGTTAAGATAAAATTGTTGGCTACTAGTTGAAGTGCTTGCACATTTTTTAGCATCCTTTATATAGGTAAGATTTGTAATTTACAGTGAACTTTATTTACAATAGTAATTTAATAATAATTATATATTGCTATATAAAAAATTTATTTATTGCCATATGTGAAAACTTATTTAGCAAGTATTAATATGAGTTTACAGTGCAAAGTTGAGAATTCGGGAGAAATGTATTTCATTTTTAATTAAATAAATCTTTGTTAGTTAACATAAGAAAGTATACCATAGAAAATTATATATATGCAAATTATCAGTGTTGTATATATGTATAATGTTAGTGCATACAATTAGAAAACCTGTTTTAATAAATGTTTATTTCCTTAAAATGCTGTAATTTTGTAGAAGAATTATAATAATTTAATTCTTTAATTTTTTATAAGGGCATATGATCCTGCTGACTTTGAACATCTTCAAGTTTCAAATGAAATGAAAGAGTTATTCCAGTATATAACAAGGTGTGTTTTTTACTTAATTTTAAAGAAATAACAAAAAATGAGCGAAAAACATGATAGTATTCACAGCATTTTATAATTTCATTTAGGTATACTCCTCAGAACATTGATCTTGATACTAAGCTGAGACCTTTCATCCCCGAGTTTATTCCAGCTGTTGGTGATATTGATGCTTTTATTAAGGTTAGATTTGAATGTGAATATATTTCTTATGTAGTGATAAATATTACACTGCATTATACTAAGGCTCCATAAGAATTTTTAATACATCCTATATTAATTATTTAGAAAGCTCATGATGATTCTTAATTTTTTATAAATTTTTAAGTTATGTATGATGTAAAATTATTTTTTTAAGATTATAATGAATATAAAAATGATAAATTATAGGAATTAATCACTTGAAAGATGTTTCATAAACTGTTAATGTTTTCATGCCATGAATAGCTAGTAGAGTAAATCACAAAAGATAAATCAAATAGAATTTCATTTTTAACCATAACGAAATAAATGCTCAGAGATTTGAAGCTTCATCTAAAATTAAAAGTTCAGTACAGTTTTTATTACATGAGAACTTTATAAATTCTGATCCATACATGTAATATACAAATTACTGTATTTATTCATGTAATTTTTTCTTTTTTTCTCTAATTTTAGTGCTTGAAAAGGATAATGGGGAAATTATGTTTTGTGTACAAGTTTTAAAAGAATGGGCAGAGGTAGAAGTTATGCAATTGAAAAGCATACATAAATTAGATGCATTATTATTATGATGTGTTACAATTTTATTTATTTATTTATTTTTTGTGATTTTCTCATTATATGTGTCTACTTATCTTTTGGATTGTGAGTTAAACTGAAATTTCTTGTTAAGCTGTATAATTCAAATCATGTGTTTCTTATAACCAATAATGTCCTAATTTTAAATGGATTTAAAATCCAATTTAAATTTGGTTTAATTTTAAATTCAATTTCAAATGGCCTAATGAATTTAAGGAAGAATAGAATTGTAAGGTGTATTTTCAATGCCTTTAGTATCTTGTTTTAATTAGTCATTAAAAACAGATATTGAGATGATATTTGACAGCTGCAGTAACTACTTTGCTTTCCAGATTGCAAAGACATAATCTTTATCAGCATCTTCTGAAAACCAAACCTCCAGGAATAATGTTTTATCATCTGCATTCACTTCAATATTCCAGTTTTATCTCCGAGGGAGAAGAGAATGTAAACCTTGAAATGTGAGCGCAAAGTATGCCAAGCTGAGAAATTCTAGGAATTTAACTTGCTTGAGGATAAGTTAATTTCCTAAACTCGTGGAATAAATTAAAAATCATGCAAAAAATCAGAATTTTCCAATTTTAAAAATACTAAGGGGGAAAATATGTGAAGAAATGTAGTACTACTAACATTGAATAATCTTATTACTTCAGTTACTGTCAACCAGAACTAAAAGTTATGAGTGAGTTTGATAACAATTATGTATGTAATTTAACAAACTGATCTTTCATGAGAAATTTTTCTCAAGGAAAATTCTGTGAGCTATTTCTTTTATTTGTTACCAGATAATAGAATTTTAAAAACCTATTCATATATTCTAATAAATTTCCAAAATAATTGTTTAACCATATGGCTAAAGAAAATTTGCATCAAATGACCAACTCATTTGAGAGGAAAATTCTTCTTTTGCTTGAGCTCTACAGTTTGCTACAGGCCAAGGCTGCCTCTCCAAGTTTTTTTCATCTGACCCTACCTGATGCCACAGCTTCCCATCGGCTTACCCCTATCAGTTTCAAATTCTTTTCTGCATTATCCAGCCTACTAGTGGGTGGTCTTCCTTTTTGTTGCTCCTCTCCTATTTTTGAAAAAGTTAACTTTTTTTTGGGAGATGCATCATCATATGTATTGGATGCCATATTTGTAAATAAGGCCTAATAATCTAATGCGAGATGCCTTTACAATTTTGGCAATATCAGATTCATTATATTTCTGAGAGATTTCATGGTTATGTAATACTCTTCACAGTTCAGTTTGCCTCACTGGTCCAAAAATCTTCCTTAGAAATTGTTTTTTTTTTTTTTTTTTCAAATATCATCAGTAGATCATTCTCTGTCTTGTTAAGTGTCCAGAATTTGCTTCCATACAGGGCCACAGGTCTTTTAAAGTTTTATATAAAATTATTTTGACTTTTATACTAATTAATTTGGATTTAAGTTGGTTTCTAAGCCCATAAAAACATCTGTTAGCCATAGATATCCTGTTTTTAATTTCAGTTTTAATGTCACTGCAGCTTGAAATCATTGTACCGAGATATTTAAATTGCTTAACAGTCTCAAAAGTATAATTGGTGATCTTTAAAGGAAATACTTCCATGATTTTATTTGTTATCATTATAAATTTTGTTTTATCATCTTTGATGGTTAGAACCATCTTTGCTGCTGCATATTCAAGTGAGACAAATGCCTCAAGAGGGAAATTACAATATGGTTACTTAAAGGCAAAGTATATGTGTGTATGCATGCAGCATATCATTAACAAAAATTACACTTTTCTTGATAGATTATTGGTGAATTTAAACAATGTTAATCTTTTCAAGTTGATTTTATAGTTTAAATGGTGCTTGAATTTAACTCAGTTTATGCAAACTTAAATGTTTTCAATTTCTATATATTGCTTTAGGTTCCAAGACCAGATGGTATTGCTGATAAATTGGGTTTAATTGTATTAGATGAGCCATGTGCAAAACAGTCAGACCCTACAGTTTTGGATTTACAGCTTCGAGCTATATCAAAAGAAACTACTTTTAAATCAGTTGTAAGTTTTTTTTGTGCGCTTTAAAAATCATAGTTAAACATTTTAAAATGTTTGAAGGTTAATGTATATGCATAAGTAGTATGAAATATACATATGAAACATGCATGAGTTTTAATAATTGTATTTTGTAATATAATGAAAGAGATATTACTTCCTCTATTGTGATGCTGACCAATTCTTCAAGTTTTAAAACTAATTAAATCTTTCTTTATGAATTCAGTTTAAAATTAAGTATAAAATTTTGGTCTCACAATTAAAGAGTTCTTTTATTCTTTTTAATATATTTGGTAATATATGGTTTCTATTTTATGTTTCATTTTTCTCTAAATTTCATTGATTTTTTGAATTGGGGTATTGTTTGTTTGAAGTGTTTTGGTTTTAACATATATTAAATTCTTTTTTGCATTTATAGGATTATTTGAAATTTATTACTTATGAATTTCAATTTTTGGTCTTTGCAAAAAATTGATTCTAAATTTCTTATATATATATTATGTATATGTGTTTTGTATTTAAGTAATTGTTATTATACTTGTTATATACACAGTCCAGTCACATTAATGTGACCATCTGTCAAAATCCAGAATAACCACCTTTCGCAGAGCGGACTGCTGCGAGACGTGCAGGAAGAGAGTCACATAGGTCCCTGAAGGTGTTCTCTGGGATGTTGAGCCATGCCGACTCTAATGCCGTGGCCAGCTGCGCTAGATTACGCGGTTGAGGATCCATGGCGCGAACAACTCGATCGAGATGGTCCCACAGATGCTCGATTGGGTTTAAGTCAGGTGAGTTTGCTGGCCAGGGGAGGACGGTAAACTCATCCTGGTGCTCTTCGAACCACGCACGTACACTGGCAGCTGTATGGCACCTCGCATTGTCCTGCTGGAAGATGCCATCATCCTGAGGAAAAACAATGCGCATGTAGGGGTGAACATGGTCCGCAAGGACAGATGCGTACTTGTATTGATCCATTGTGCCTTCCACAATGATCAGTGAACCTAGAGAATGCCAGGAAAACATTCCCCAGACCATAATGCTCCCGCCTCCAGCTTGGACCGTTCCGGCAATGGTTGCAGGGTGGTTCCTTTCAGAGGTTTCACGCCTTATACGCCAACGTCCATCTGTCCGATGGAGCATAAAACGCGATTCATCCGAAAACGCAACCTGTCGCCACTCAGTGGACGTCCAGCTGCTGTACTGGCGTGCAAATTCTAGCCTTCGCCGTCGATGAACAGCAGTCAGCATAGGTGCACGAACCAGGCGTCTGCTTCGGAGGCCCAGACGCAGCAATGTTCGCTGAATAGTACTTTGGGAGACACTTTTGGTAGCCCCTTGGTTCATTTTGGTGGTCAGTTGCTCAACGGTAGCCCGTCTATCTGCCCGAACGCATCTCCGCAACCGTCGTTCGCCTCTGTCATCTATGGCCCGTGGTGCACCACATTTGCCACGTCGCTGATTTTGGACAGTCCCATTTTGCCATGCACGGTACACTTTTACCGCGGCGGCACGCGAACAGTTCACAAACTCAGCCGTTTCGGAAATGCTTCCACCCTTGGCCCGAAAGCCAGTGATCATGCCCTTTTGGAAGTCGGATAAATCGCTTCGTTTCTGCATTACGCCAACGATTGAAATGTTTTCCGAAGCCCTCACACACCCTTTATATACGCTCAACTGCACTGTGCTGCCACCTGCCTTCTGTGATTGGTTATTTAACTCTGACATGGAAAGTACGTGGTGGTCACATTAATGTGACTGGACTGTGTATATAAGTATGTCTGTGTGTTGTAGTTAAGTAACTGTACTCTAGTATCTATAACTGATTATAGAAATTATCTTAATATCAAGCTTGAAATTTTAAACAATTTTACATTTGTGTGTTACAAATGCTCCGCACAATGAAGTGCATGTCATTTAGTAAGTGGGGTTAAGAAATAAATGTGAGTATAGTTAGAGTCAAATATCCTAGCCAGTTTGAGATCACAAATTTAGTTTTTTCAAAAACTCAAGCTACTTTCTTAATAAAAACAAAATTAAAAATTATTTCTTGCCCTAAATTGAAATTTAGTTTTCCCAATGTTAACTTTCTGGATGGCATGGTCATTAAAAAATTCAGAAAAATGTGTGTCTTTGAAGATTTCCATGGAAATGAGGGACAGTTACTTATTTTAAAAGCAGTACAATGTGCCTGGCTATAGAGGCTGTAATAAAATCAAGGTGAAGGTCTTATGATTTTGTTATGAAGACATGTTTGTTTGTTATGGTGCCAAGTCACTGCTTGATGACTATGATAGCTTTACAAGTATCTTATTTATTTACTTTTTCAAAGAAATGAAGTTTCTGGTTAGATAAATACTGCATAGTCTGGTTTTTACTGTATATGATATATGTGTACATATATTTATACTTTACAGGGATAATGATTTGTATGAAAATAAATGTATTTTTAATCATTATAGTATTAATTTTTTAATAAATTTTTTATTTTAAATTATAAAAGATCCTTAATAGTACCAATTTGTGATACAAATTAAAGTTTTGCACTACATTTTTGTTAAAGTGGACACTGCATATACTTTTGGTAACATTTGAATTTTACACATTATAATCTAGATGATGAGGTTTGTTAATTTTGACTACTAAGTGCAGTAATTTTGACTACTAAGTACTACTAAATTTGTACTTCAACAAGGAAGTACAAATTTTGCATGAGATGTGATCATAAAGAACTGCTTTCTAACCCACTGAGTAAATTTTCTTTATCTTTGAAATTTTTTGTTTTTCTCATTGGTTTTAATTCATTAGGACATAAAAAATGCAGTAGTATTGAAAATACACTTTTTAGTAATATACACTTTTATTTATTTATATTTTACATAGAAAGTTTTGAACAATTTTTGTATTTTTTTGAAAATTTTGTGTTTTATATATATATATATATAAATTTGTATTATATATAAATATTGTAATTTTAAGATACTTAAAAATGAATTTTTTTAAATAACACATTTTATTTTCAACATTTATATTAGGTTATTATTAATCCTACTTATTAATTATAAAGTACTAATGTGCTAAAATGCACCTTAGACATTTTTGTATCAGAAAAGAATCTGACTTTAATTGCAGCTTTGATGAAAATAAAAATATTAATAATAGGTAATTAGTATAGTTTACAGATGTAATAGATCTTAGTTTTAAGTTTAAATAAGCCTATGTACCTTATTTACTAATTTTATATTTGTTAACATGCAGTTTTTGCTCAAGTTTCTTATTGATATTGTGAGTGAAAATGATAAATTTATGCTCTGATAAGATACTTCTAAGAGTTTTTGATGAAAATTTCACATTTCGCAAAATCCTAAAAATGCAGTTATTGTAAATTATAATTAAGGTGAAGTTAAATAATAGAAGAATGTAATTCAATTTATGTTTTTTTTTAAATTAATATAAATTTGTGAAATTTATAATTCAAAATTTTCTTTTTTAATAATAATGATTCTTTAATTTATTTCTATCTGCCAAGAATTAAAAGTAACTGCACTTTTCTTTACTTTAGCCGAAAGTTAGTTTCCATGCGAAGCATTTTATAATTTTCTAGTGAATTTATTTTGCTTTCCTAGCACAAGTGATCGCTACTTCTATGGGAATAATAGTGAGCATGTGGCAAATATTTAAAGAGGCTCAGTTTTGTTTTGATAGTTTCTTTTTAAAGTTTTTATATTCTTTCTGCCAGTAATAATTCTATAACCAAACATTTTTATAACATCAAATTCAACTTAGAATTTTCAAAATTATAATGATATTGGTATCAACATTTTCAAAATAGTCTATTAAAAGATTAAATTTCATTTTCTGGATCAGAGAGTAATTAATTTCTTATTTGGTTTTATTTCTTCACTTACAGACAGTGAAAACTTTAGAAAATGCTGATAAGCGTCCTAAAGAAATTGATGCTTGGATTAATAGTATCTCAAATCTACATAGATCAAAGCCCCCACCAACAGTTCATTATTCTAGGTTTGTTTTGTAGTATTTATTTTTTGCACTTTCTCATTTTTGCTTTATAAGTTAATGCTATGTTGACTAAATATTTAAATAAATATTTATTACTTTGGTTACATAAAATGACACCAAAAAATTTCATATAAAAAGAAGTGTGTGATTTAAATATTCATAGTACGTAAGTTTTTATGTTCAAAATGTATATGCTACATAGATTCTTGGATATCATAACTGCTGATGATATAATTTTAAAAATTTATTATGAATAAAAATAGATAGATACACATTGTTTAAGAAAAAAAATTCAAATTGATTGTTTATTTCACTGCCTTGCAAATTCTTTACTAATAGTGTAGTTTTGCTACTACAGATTCTTGTTATGCATATTAGGAAAATAAATTCACCTTTCTGTTACTACTTCATGTGATCTGAATATCTTTTGGTAGTGGCTTACTGAAGTATAAATTTGTACATAAAATAATTGAAATTCCTGACAGTTGTTTTTTAAGAATTAAAAAAGGAAAGATGGTTTGAATTATATCTATTAAACAAGTGAATAAATAAAATCAAAACCTGTGTCTTTAATTAAATACTCTCTATGTGTGTATGCTTGTATGTATATTTTAAGGATTGTGGGAAATTATTTTCAGCTGAAAATATGATACAAATGCTTATGGATTTTAAAAGAAAGTCTGTAGATTAAGAGAGAAAAAAATCATTAACCCTCTGTTAGTGCAGATATTTTTCTTACTCCTTTAGTGAGGTGGGGTACCAGCACACCACAAAATATAAGTAAGCATAAAATATAAGAAATAAAAATACATAAAGTTAAGTGATAAATATATTTTAGTTTAGTTTTAAAATATGAAAAATTCTGAATGAGATAGTAACAGTTCCAAATTATGTTTAGCTCAGAAGGCATGTTAGTTCCAAATTAGATATTTATTTAGTTTTGCATCAAAGCACTTAAATGCATGACTTCACTTTTCAGACAGTTGCCACCAAATACTATCGCCCTGTATTGGAATGAATGAAATTAAATAATGAAGAATCTGCATGAATTTGTGCTAGTTTCTCGCATTGTGAAGAAAAGTATATTATTTATGCCTTTAGTTAACCTGCATATTATAGTTGCAGAATTATCAACAATTTAAAAGTTGTTTAAGTGCGGCTAAGCCTAATTTTTTTTTTACCAAAGCAGACATATTTGTTTACATTTGAAACTTAGCCGAATAGTGGATTTGTTGCCAATCTAAAGAAATAAGCTTTGCCACAACAAAATAACGTCTTCTTTTATTATTGAGAATTAAATTACGCTTAATCCGTTCTGGAATTATCATTTAAGTTATTAAATTATCCCAGCAAAAATAAACTTTCAGGCTTGTGCACCAAAAAATCTGCCTTCTTGCTAGCCTAATTGCTTGTTTTTGTGTAGAAACTGTAATTTTAATTGTAATAAAATTTTTCTAAATTCTTTTAACTGCATTTGATGTTTTATGTTTTTCTATATCTTTCAATTTTTAATATAGATATTTTGAGTTTATATGTATTTTTGCCTTGTTGTGAAGAGAGAACTGAATTAAATGAATGAGAAATATATCTCTATTGAAATTCAAGGAACTAAGTTTGAACAAATTGCAGGGGGAAATGCGTGTAATTTTATATTCCGTATGAGGAAGTCATGTGGTGTACATATCAGATTTTTTTGGATATCATGTATATTATTAATTAGGTCAGCCTATAAACTTACATTATAAATGTTTGCTGCCCTCATATCGGTGCAAAAAAGTTGGGATCCCTGCCCTAAACTGTTATTATTTTTTTAACATTATTTAAAAGTTATATTTTTATTAAAAAATTCTTATTTCTTCCAATTATGGATTCCAAAATTATAATTTTAAAATATGCTCCTTGAATGGTTTCTAATCCATCAAATCTATAGTGGTTTGTATGTAAAACCACCATAAATCTGTCACCACATTTTACATTTTGCATTTATTTGATTGTTTTTCTAATTGACTTTTTTTTTTAAATTTGAAGTGATATCTATATTTTTTCAAATGCTTAAAAAATTAAAGAAGCAAAAAATAATAAAGAAAAAACATAAAATGTAAGATATTAAAATGACTATTTAATAACACATTTTATGTGTCGTAGAAATATGCCTGACATTGAAACTCTTATGCAAGAATGGCCACCTGAATTTGAAGAAACTTTAAACCAAGTAATTTTTTTTAAATAATTGTATAATTTATTATAATAGTATCATACTGTTAAATTTCTTATAATCTGAAATTTAAATTTATCATAAATATTTTCATTTTGACAAAATTAGAATGTGACTTACGAAGAGAAATGAAACGTAAAATAAATGTTTTAAAAATATTTTGTTATATGGACTATCATTACTGGAATTTAATTAATGAAGTGGAATTTGTAAAAAATTATTTTTGAAATGTAAGTATTATAAATAAAAATATTTGTGCATGCTTTAAGGAGAAAAATAATATCTCTGTAAAAGTAATCAGAAAGCAATTAATTCAAAAGTATTTTATTTATATATAAAATTAGTAAACTTGAAACATGTATGCTTTAGTTTCTGATACTTATATTTTGCAATGGATGAAAATTTTTTTAATCAATAGTTTATATTTTTGATGTTTTGTGTGAGTAAAATGGTTTATCTGAAAAGAAGAGATCTTTTCAAAATTAGAAATTCATATGTAGTTAATTGATGTAAACTTTTAAATTAGACAGAAGTCTTTAATAGATGGGCTATCATTTTAAATGATGCAAAATATTGTGTATATGAAAGGAACCTTATGTCAAAATATCCAAAAAAAAAATGCATATACATTTTTAAAAATCAATGACAATCTAATGTTGAGATTTTCCTAATTTTAAATAGAATTTGTGTTATAGCCCCAATTGTTGTCAAAATGTTAAATACTAACTGTTACAATAATTTGCCTACAACAATATCAAAACCAAAATTCATATTGACTCATTGCGTTGTGTATAACTAACCCTAACAACCCCTAAGACCAAGCAGGAGTACTGGTGTTAAGAACATTCACACAAGTCATCATAAGAAAAACTCTGAATCAATTATATAAATAACCAAGGATATTTATTTCAGCATTAAAAGAAGACACTTAATCTTTCATCTTAAATTTCTAGATCTATGGAGTGTACTGTTACCATTAATAAAAATAATGCATTTAAAATTGTATATATATTGTTAGTTTCAAATATGCACCGAGATGAATTTATCAAAAATTTACACCATAAAAATTAATATTAGAATTTCATATGCAGTTATCAAAACTGTGCTGGCCAGCATAAAAATACACATATAATTAATGAATCACCGAGCATGGTGTCTTTACCAATATTGATAGAAACTACTTGGTTCAAGAAAATTCTTAATTTACTCAGGTAGAAATTACATACATAAATTTAGCAAATCCCTTAGGCAATTAGAAAAATATTACATACTCAAGTAGACCCGTTGGAGAAAAATGATTACATTTAACCCTACATTCAATTACTCAATTAAAAGGTAAAGTAGAATTTAAATTTTTAAATCGTTCCTTAATTTGCAAAAGTTAAAGTTAATCCTCAACCAAAAATAGTAACAACTTAAAGTAAAAGGTAAAATTTAAATAAGTTTACAAATTTAATATCCTGTCTTAATCCATTATATTTAAATTTTAATTACATTCCAATTTAAAGTTAAAAATCCTAAATAGATTAACAATACAACATTTGCTTAACTACACAGCCTGGATTTAAGATCCAGCAGAAACCTTGACTAAAGTTAAATAGAATTTAATTGGAAATTAAATACACATAAAATTACTCCTTACATTAATAATTCATTATTGGAAAATTTACTTCAAAATAATCAAATCTCTTCCAATATTTGTGTGAAATTTACTCATCCTTATATTTAGAATACATGTTCACTGAATTAAAATTGAATGCCTTGCTAAAATTTCCGGTGAAAGGAGGAACAGAACAAAGTTGAACTCACTCGAAGAAAAAAACTTTTGAGGCTTAATTAAGCGTTACCCATCGTAACAAAAGGTGTTGGTTATCATTGAGATTTTAAATCTTAATTTACTTTTACAAAACGCTACAACTATGGACAAAAACGAATGCACTTATCTGCTGAAATTCTTTCCCAGAACCAGTAGGCAGATGTAGTAGAACAAGGCCCATCTTTCAACTTAAATCTTGCCAGCTATCGATGTTGTTCTGTCCCATCCTAGTAGGATGATGATAAGTGCATGGATGTTTTTCGAAGTGAGAGCTGGAAGAAGCCGAAATCATCGGGATTCAAGGAACGTCAAGCTCTGGTGGAAGTTGCAATGAGGTTCGAAGAAAAACAATAGAGGTACATCTCCTTCTTATTCTTCATCTCCGCTACCATGGGAGCAAGCAACAGGTCGAAGGCGGCTTTTCCGGACGAAAGCCCGGACAATTAGATGGGCATAATTCTACTGGTCTCCCTGGGTCAACATAGTAGCTCTTCCAGCGGAAGAAAAAAAAATCGAAGCGTCTTCCTTCAACTGCGAATCCAAGGCAAAGAGAATGAACATGGCCTTGCATGACGATTTCATTCGTCCCGAATCCAGAATTACCGAAAATCACCAAATTTGGTGAATTAGTATGCAAATCTCGCCAAACACAAAACAGTGCTGCGAAAACTTAGTTTTTCCTTCTTTACACCAAAAAAAAATTCCACCCTCGCCACCCCCTTTCGCCAACAAGGAGGGGTGAGGGAAAGGAATGTGACAGCCCTATCACGCAAGCGGACAAGTACATGACCTTGACGAAAAAAGTGTTCAAAACGACGCTTATAGCAGAATAAATTTCTAGACACGAAATTCAACAATTTTAGCAATTAAATGGGCATAATTCTCCAACGGGGCGACGTACAGTCATGAAAGTAGATTCATAAGAAGGGTAAATTTTTTCTCTTTAAGAGGTATAAATTTCACCCATGTGAATAAAAAGGAAGTATTTTTAAATTTCAAATATTACGCAGAAACAACCGATTTCCCATTGTGTCCTTTTCCCGAAGGCTATTACTGTCGAACGCGTAACGTAAGAATGAGAACTCTGTTTAACTCGCATAAGAATAATTGATTCAATAACATAAGCAATACAATTCGTGAAGAAAAATTTAGAATAAGCATAAATTAATGCATATAATTTACTCACTCAATAATTAATTAACAAATAACTGCAATTAACTACACATTAATCCATAATTCTAAAGTAACCAAAAATCACTACATAACATTTGTGAAGAAATTGCATTACACATTTTATAAGATATTTTAATAGTATATATGTTTAGAAACACAGTGAAGCACCATTTACACACCTTTCAAAGAACCAACCAATATATTATATGTATATAATTAAAATACAATTGAAATTGTGGCACATATATATATTGCTGCGAATTATATTATTGCACATATTGTTGCGAAATGTCCATTGGCTGTGCGGTGAGCTAGCTTCCTCACAAAGCGGGCTTAGGATTGCCAGATTTGGCGTGAAATTGCCCATTTGGTGACAGAATTGGCAATATGTCATAGACAGAACGAGAACATTCTAGAACACGTTTCCAGTGGCTTTCTCGAGAATATTCTTGAAGGTAGGTTCAAGCTATATGTACAGTGCCTGTCCTGGGAGAAAGTAGTATCTTGAGTTCAAAGATTAGCTTGAGAGCGATTGACCATATCGGAAGCTGTATTTTAGTGTTTTGCCGTGAAACTTTCTTAACTGTTGCAGCCTAAAGGCTGTGTTGCTGATTGTTTCAGCATGTTTGTCATAGTTTTTTTTATGAGTGTATACGTGTCTTTGGAACTGTCGTGTGTAATAAAGCTTACTGGTGAATAAATTGTGTTTTGATTCTTCATCAAGTGTTGTCATCAATTACTTCAAATCACTGAACCCATAGCACGCAACAATATATTAATTACAAAATTTTAATGTTATTACTATGCTCATTAAATAAATTTAGTTTCATCATCTTGTTTTAAGTTTTTTGAAAATGTTATTTATATCTTTTAAAAAGTTAAAATATTTCATTTTTAAAGTCATATTAATTAAAATTTTATAATATTAAACAAAAAATGAAAATGACCGTATCTTCATTTCAGTTGCCCATTTTGAATAAATAACAATTTTTTTCAGAAAGATTTTGATATAGATGAATTTTCTTAAATATTTCTTGAAACTAACACCTGCTCACCGGTGTCTAGTCTACATTTTTAATCCCAATTTCATCATCATTTTCACTATCTTGAATGTTTTTCCATGATGAAAAAATTTTAATTGTCTCAAATGGTTTTAGTTTAGTTGACTATGGCAAGACACACTAGAGCTATCTGCCTAAGGAGTGGAATGCCTTCATGGAGGACTTTCTAAGGGAAACTGGTTCGTATACACATTACACATGGGGAAAACCATGAAAACGAGTTCAGCAGTTTTACCATTCTGCCGCTGGTGGGCCCAAATTGTCTCAAATGTAGCTCTGGATTGATTTTAACCTAGTGAATGACATTCATAGCCTTAAATACATTCACATATTTCACTAGATACTTCCTACTATACTGTTAATGTGATCTTTATAGAAAATTTTACAATTTTTAATTATGTCTTAACCATACTATTTTTACCAAATCTTTATTCTTGCCAATTTTTTTAATTATTTTTTTTTCTTTTAATGGGAATGCCTTTAGTTTTTCAAACATTTGAAAAATAAAATTAAGTTTAAAGGAGAATGCAAAGAATAAAAGCAACCAAGTTAAAATATTTTTACCTAATGCACAGGGTATTTTAAACCTGTCTGGTTGCATTATCTGTTCCATAATTCTAACTGACCTCTCTCCATCCATTTATCAGACTTCAACACCATTTGAGTTACTTGAAATTGCTAATAAAATATTAATTAGAATTTTATTTTAAAATTTATTTGAAGCAGCAAGAACTAAGCATATATTTACTGCTTGTTTTGCTTGTAGGTTGGACTGCCATCTGCTGACCTGGACTGTTCTCTCGAAGAATATGTAGAGTTAATTTGTGGTAGGAATACATATTTTTATTATTATTATTTTGTGTAGAATCATAGTATAACTTCTAGTGACATCAGTGCAACATTCTGATTGACTGAAATAATAATAATTGGCCGAAATAAGAAATGTGGTTTATAGTTTTCTAAAGTATAACTAGATTTTAAATGAGCAATTTTCTACCTTTATTTTTGCTACAGTGTTATGCTATTGAGTTATGCAGTTTGAGAGATATAAGTCTCTTGAATGAATGCATATATACATTTTCATGTTTTTATGATATCTTATATTGCTGTGCCTTTTTTAATTTTAGGTATAATGGATGTACCTGTTCACAAATCAAAAATTCAGTCTCTTCATATACTTTTTACTCTTTATCTTGAATTCAGAAATTCACAGGTGAGTAAAAGTTACTGATAATCATCATTTAATTGTAGCCAAAATTTATAATTTTTGGGAAGCTATCTGTAAGGTAAATTTAATTTCAAAGTCAACAAAATACAGTTATTAATTAATTCACTTTTGATGAAACTCTAGTAAGCATATCACAATGTGTCAAACCTGATTACAAAAATGCCATTAACATAGGTAGAGTATAACAATTTATTTTATTACTATTATTACCTATTGATTTCATTTATAATTTATTATCTATATACACTTCATTTTTATGCATATATTTATTAGTGATCCTACACGTGCAATTATCCATCACAAAGTTTCTCAAAATGAGGTAGAGTATTTTATGAAAACAGTTTCAATACTGTATCTGGAAGGATTCTATATATATCTATAAATTTTCATTTTATCTCTATCGAGCGAACATTTGAGTTAGTGAATATTCATTTTGTTTTCATAAGTTAAATATCTTTGTTTCATACCTCTTTTCTATTCCATATCCAGTTTTCATTGGTTCAGATACAAATTTAGTAACTAAGGCTGTCGAAACAGCATTCAAGTATTAATTACAAAGCAAGCAGCAATTTCCTGCATCCAAAAATTTGATCCAGGAGGGAGAACTTTAATTTCAGTTTTGAAACTAAAAAACAATTTGAATCAGTTCCGAAATGTCTGTGCAGATTTAAATATAAGGATGTGGAACTCTGAATTTAACTTATTAATACATAAATTGATATTTTAATAACTTTTACTTACTGTTTCGAGTACTATAAATTTTGCTCAATGTAACTGTAATAGCTACTGCATGGAGATCATATAAAAAGCCTGTTTTGTATTTATAGACTCCTTTCACCTAAAGTATTGAAACTATTTTTATGAAATTCTCAATTTTATTCTGCAAAATTTTATAGTTGAAAGTATATTGACAATACTTAAGGAAAAACCATCTTGAATACTCTTATATATATTCTATATAATAATCAAGGTCTAGATTTGATGACATATGCATATTTTGACTATTTTCCTCTTCTAAAGTATTATTAAAGTTTTTAGTTTTTAAATCAGACAGATAAAGTCTCTCTTGAAATAACATTGTTTTCAATTACTATGAACTTTGTACTAGCATGCAGGCATGTCCTATGCACAGAAAACTGATTGTGCAATCTGTTAATCCTACCTATCATGACAGGTTTTTTCCCACAAGGTTTAAGTGTCACTCCTAAGAAATTTTCCATGCTGGCATTTCTTAGCTTTTTAAAACTTTTTGTCCATGTTCATTTCCGTAAGTTTGCATAGGAGAAACAAACTCGAACAGAAAAAGAAAGCAAACTCATTTGAAACTGAAGAAGAGTTAATGATAAGTGATGCAGTTCTGATAACTGAAGAAGACATTGAGAAAAGCTCCTCATGATATAAAATCCAGGCCCTGGTAATGATCGTATGTAAAAATACAAATGCAAATTGTCGATATACTTTCAATTCAACTGTACCTGCCAGGGCTCAGACCTGGGACCTTCCACATATTATATGAATGTGATGATACTACAAAAGATTTTTCATTTCATTTACAGTCACTCGAACCTAGAACCTTCCACATATTATGTGAATGTAATAATACTACATAAGATTTTTCATTTCGTTTACAGTCACTCGAACCTGGGACCTTCCACATATTATGTGAATGTAATAACACTACATAAGATTTTTCATTTCATTTACATCAAACAGAATAAAATATTCAATACAGAGAGAACTTTTGTTAAAATTCCATACAATTTTCCTGTAAAACTAGGAAAAAGAATTAAAAAAAAGCACTGTTTACTTACAGAGATTCTTATTTATATTAAATTTTTTTCCCGAATAATATGTTTCAATATTATAATAAATAGCTACACTATAATTGGACCGATATAATATATCTTACAGTTTGACTAAATTTTAAATTATGTTCTTAAAATTTAAATATATATTTTAATTATTGCTAACATTAGTTCTATTTAAATTATAATTCACTGAATCAAGACTTGTGTATTTTGTAGCATTTCAGGTCATTAGCAATGAATAATGAACTTGATAATACACAGAAAAATCAAGGATCTTCAAATGAAGCTGATCATCTTATTTTAAGAGATTAAGCAAGTTGAATATGAGATTTTTAATTGATTAATATTGCATTGTTAATAGAAGTTTAAAATGTTGAAAATATATACTTGCTAGTAAAAAAAACAAGCAAGTAGTTTCTAAATGCTGTTCGAACTCGGAGATTATGATACAGTTCAGTATCAATGATCAAAATGTAGTGTAAAAAAGTATAATGTTGGAAGACTATAGAAAACTTAATGTATTTCATAAAAGAAATAATAAATGAAATTTGCTTGATTTCTTTCTTTTTGTAAATTGTATTTTGAATCCAACTGTATATTCAATGCAGCAACATTTTTATATGTGTATATAAAATATATGTGTATATAAAAATGTTGCTGTATTGAACTATGTTATATTATAACTATAAAACTATGTTTAAATTCTAAAAATATGTGTACAAAGTTTTCAGAGATTTTGATATATATACATGTCATACAATATGTATTGATGATTGTGAAAATATTTAAAAACAATAGCAGCGATGTTTTTTAGAGAGTGCAAAATACAGTCATACAATCCAGAAAAAAATGCTGAGATTTAAATATATGTTAATGCAGAATTATTAAATACATTGAAATTATTTAAGGGTTCACATGTAGTAAAAACGTATGCTTTAGTAAATGTGGAGTGAAGATGAGAAGGTGTCTTTCTCCAATGGATGTACTAATCCATTTCTGCTGCATTGACAAACTCCAGTCTTACCCAGTGCTGCTCTTTTGATAAACATATTTTGTTGAAATTAGCAAAGAACATTATGCATGATGAAATGATACATCATTTGCAGCAACTATGGTAAAGGTTTGCAAGAGCCTTTGCCATTTTTCTTCCATGATTTAATGGAAATTGGAACAAGATTGATGATACTTTTGAAGTCTGCTATGTAACAAGAAATGAAAGTATCAGAGCATCCTAATGTAAAGTAAAAATTTTCTAGCTATTTGTCGGGAATTATGACTAAACTTATCAGTCATTTAACTGTTTTATTACCAAGAATATTACCCTCTGTGCATCATAGGGGTAACTGATATCATACTTGCAACAAGGGGAAAGACAGTATATACAATCAACCATACTTTACACAGGAACTGATTCTGTGTCTCCAGTTTTGGATTAGTGATCAGTCTCCACTTACTATTGTATTTTCCAAGGCCATAACTGTGAACATATTTTTTCATTTTAACATTTGAATCATTCCAACATTTTACAGTTTTGAGTATCCTGTACATCCTAATGTTCTATTTTAATATCTCAGTAATTTTTAAATGGGATGTTCTGTGTTTCACAGGGGGCTTAGAATTGTTCAAATATTATTTCTTTTTATATAAAATCTATATACATAATGTAATTATTTCCCTTATCACCATGAAACCAATGGATTTTGATCCATTGAAAAATTTCACAATTGATTTGCTGTTTCTACCATCAGCAGAAATTAAAATACTGTACATTTTATGTTTAAAAAGCTTAAAATGTTTGGAGTTAAAAAAAAAAAAAGGCTTGTTTGTGTGTTGGATGTTGGTTAGGAAGTACGCTGCTTATTTTATGATTTACACGATAAAATGGCTCAATGTGGTAAGATTAATTTGAATTTCTGTACGATTTGGAACGAAAGGGAAAAAAGCATTAATTGACTGGTGTGTAAACGAAGGTTACTTAGTAGCCATTATAAGTGTCCTGCTTGTAGGAAGGAAGTGCGTATGGTCGAACGTCGGAGGATACTTGGTACTACGGAGGATATTTTTGACTGTTATTTTTGTGAATTTATGTGGTAACACCAGTATACAGATTCTAGTTCAGATAATTTTAGAAAGTTTTTGGGTGCTGTTAAGGACTTTTATTTGAATTCGAAGGACAAGGAAATTTCTAAATATGGTAAGTGGATATTTCCTTTGTCTAGTGCTAAGATGAATTTCCTTTTTTATATTATTTCAATGTTTGATTTAAAATGTAGTTCACTGAGATTATACATTTTTTGTTTGGCTCTAGTGTAGAATTGGCTGTTTCTTTGACTTTTTAAGTGAAAATAAATCGATGTGTACATAGGCAAAGTTAAGGGAGTGCGCAATGACAAGTTTGTGCAATTCTGTGATGTTTTTTAAGTGAAAATAGGTCAATGTATACATGGATACCGAGTTTGTGCAATTCTTGTTATTTTGGCTTTGTGTAGCGGCGATTTTTGCACACAAAGTCAAAATAATAAGTGAAAGAATTGCACAAACTCGGTGTTTATGTACCGCCGAAAATCGCCAAGGGGCGCCCGTAAATATATTTTTAACAAAAAAAAAGTTTGGAGAAACCTTAAGAGAATATTAAAAAAGATAACGCTATTACATTAACTCTTGAATAAATAAACGGTAAAAGTTTATAATTGGGTGCCTCTTGTTTTTTGGCGAATCTGTTTTGACGCCAAGATCGGCGTAATAAGACACAATTTCAAGATGGCCGCTACACAAAACCAAAACAAGAAGTCAAAGAATTTCACAAACTCCGTGACCATGTACACACGACCTATTTTAATCTGAAAGGATTCAGATTTTAGATTACGTCCAAAGGGATCTTGCTTAATAATATAATAACTTGCCGAACGAAACAAACATTAAACTGAACCCAATACGAACACAAAAAACAACCCAATATAATTCCAATAGTCAACCCAATACAATTCCATTAATCCATCCAGTACAGACCCAATAACCAACACAGTACAATTCCAAAAATTCTAATAGCCAACCCAATGCAACTTCAATTACCAAGAAAGAAACATAAGCACTAAATTGAAAAGTGAATCGGACATTTTTATGAAACGACGCAAAACGCCCAAACGAAAGTAATAGTCCTTCGAGACTACATCCCTTTGGACTAAAAACAGAGAATTGCACAAACTAGTCATTGCACGTTGCCTTGACTTTGTCCATGTGCACATCGATTTATTTTCAATTAAATAAATCAAGAAGCTAAAACCACGTTAAAACTCTCATGGTAACCAGAAATGGGTTTCATCGCCAAAACTGAACAAAATTTTTCGCCAATTCGAAAGGGCACCTAATTCTACACTAGAGCCAAATAAACATTCATGTTGCATTTAAAAACCGACATGAGCACTTCTAATTTAAATATTCAAAAATACAATTATCATGGGCAGAATTTAAATTTTTTCCAGTTATGGAAATTATAGAAAACTTATGATAATAGCAGCTAAATAAAGCTATCTCATTTCAAGTGATTAAGTATAAAAATTGCTTTCAGTTTATGGCGTTAATAATGATATAATAAAATCTGAATATTACTTATTCAAATCATTTAATATAAAACTTAAATTTACAATGTTTAAAGTCATATACAAAAAAGATACTTTCAAAAATGATAATTTTTCTGTTCGATAAATTATATAAAAAAGTGCTAACATGAGAGTATTTATAACAATTTAATTATGAAAAATAAAATTTGTATTAATATGAAAGACATGATATTTTTTTTGGATTATGTTTGTGTTCTTTTTTGATAACAGAAAAAGATTTTACTAGATCTGAAAGGCATACTTTAGAGCCAAATATCCAGTAAGCAATAGTGTTAAATATCTTTAAGATATCTCAGATGATAGCTGAAAAAAAGTAAAAGCACTTGTCAGAAAACAAATCATTAAAAATTGTGTCAAGAATTCTGTGGTCAAAATGCTAAAAATATTTGCTGGTAATAAATCAACATAGTCTATATAGACTTCCTGTAAATTTAGTACGAGTGTCAGCGACCTGTTTGGCTGTGGCTCAAAATCAACCAAAATGGGTGTATTAAGAAGTGGGTCAGTGATATTTTCACTTTGTAAGGTTTATCCTAATTTTATTAACAGTTATTTTAAGTTTATGCATCTTTCCTATCATTCTAGTTTCAGCTTACAATTTCCTACCGGAATGTAAATTCAGAAACGCAGTTAATGCAAATGAATAAAGAGTAGTATATAAGTCGCTGTTTTGCTGACTTCGAGAGAGAGTCTGAGTTTCTGACTAGCGCACATTTGCCTTTTGGCTACGTCTCTCTTAGGTATTGCTACACTCGACCATACTTTAGGCCCTTGTTTGACTTCAGACTTAATTAAGATTTAGGGACCAACTACTTAGAATGTTGATAGCTTCGGCTATATTTTTAGTTAGCTTTAGTTAAGCTTAGTTTAGTTTCATTTCATAATTATTTAAGTTCAAGCCCAACTGGAGGCTTTGCTGTACATTCCGAGTTAGGAACTGATTGTATTTATTCTGAGAAATGAGGGGTAGTTAACCCTTCTTAAGTCTTACGTCTCTGTTAACACACTTAAGCGATTATTCGCTTGTTAGTGTTTGTGGGGTTCAAGGATTGAATACTGAATTAAATAAGTAAAACCCGACAACTTCAAAAGCAGTCTTGCCTTTTTTGACTAATCAATAAGAGAAATTTTGAAAATAATTATCATACGCTTTAAACTTTAAAGATTAAACTTGTAATTCTAATTATTACAAAAACAAATATAACTAAATGAACTATACTCTTCTCTTCCATATCAATGGCTTTCCTGATGTTGAACTTCCTGCATCACCTCAGTCGAGTCTGGTTTATAGTTAGTTATTTTAAAACGAATACAAACATCTGAATTTTCAGTAGTTAAGCTGCTCCTGTTCTTATTAACATAAATTTTGCATAAAAATATTTGCTCGCATTTATAAGTTAAACCAAATACAGACAAAATGGCAAAGCCAGTGTTTTGGAATTGTGGATTGGCTTTTTCCAAATTTATCAGTTTCTCCTTGAAATTATGTTACGGTTTTTAAAAATGCATGTTTGTTTCTAAAATTTTGTAATCAAAAAATATTATTACTATTTATTTTTCGTCTATTTTTTATGTATTCTTCCAGTGTTCGTTTCATATTTATGTTTTATAATTTATTTTTATATATTTTACTCTATTTTTGAAACTCAAGTGGATCACTAGAAATTATAAAACAGGACATAAGTTGCCGAGGTCTGATTTAGGAATTTCTAAATGAGTACTCAACCAAATTCTCACTAATCGACCAACTCCAACCAATTTTTCCGTACATATTGTAATTGGAAAGGATGTTATTTTAGAAAATTTGGTACCCCAGTTTTTTACTAAGGCATTGATTAACCAATTGATATGTACAGGATCATGGTACAAACAACATAACCATGATCCTGTGTGGTGTTCATTTGAAGAATTATTCATATATAACTTAATGAAATTTTTCTGTTAAAAAATAATACTGTAGATAAATTCACAGAAAATTATTTTCATTAATTATATAAAACTTTCTTTATAAGATTTGTTTTGCATGATGCGACACTTTCATCTCCTAGAAAAATATAAAGAAATTTAATTATATCAAAGGTTACATCAGTTATTTTACGTCATCAGCCAAGTAAAAGGAAAAATTTTAAAATATTTACTCCTACCTCATAAATATAATAATTTTTTTAGTGATTAAAACCTTGAAACATTGGAAGTTTGAATCTCAATGAACAAGCCAACTGCATAGATATTTTTTATGTGTAATGAAAATGCAAGTCAGTTCCCTTAGAAAGATCACTGCAAAAAATTTTTTTTCTTTAGGAAGATATGTGTAATTTGTCATTTTAAATAAACAAAAAATAATAATTTTTTTCCCTTAAAAATTGCAAAAAATTTTTGGAAGGAAAAAATATATTTTCTGAAAGCACATAAAATGAGCTAAATTTTCAGAATAGGATTTATGAATGAGGTTTTCATTAATTAGTCATAAAATATTTAAAGAAAGTTATAAGCAATTTTCAGTTTTCTAATATAATCAATGCTTGTAAAAAAAGAGGAGTATAGTTTTAATTTATGTATTTTCTTGATTAAATGATTAAATACATTCACCAAGAGATAGATCCAAAATGTGAATATCTTAATCAAAAATTTTAATAAGGACTTACTTAGAATGCAAGTAGTTTCCAGTCTGAGAACTGAATGTATAATCCCAGCTAATGCATATTAAATTGCCTGAACTGAATTAGTATCTACAGATAATTTTTCTTGCAAAAGAGTATGGATCAAATGATGTTGAATGAGATATTTTACATACCTCTAATGAATGCTGAAATTTATATTATCTACATTTTTCCAAAACCTCACCAGTGGAGTGGTTAAAGACTGCTGAATCCTGGTCGATCATTCTGGGTTAAAATCCAGACTCAACAACCAGCTGCATGGTTAATTTTCTCCATGTAATATGAATATGAATTAGCCTTCCTTAGAAAAAAACCTCCCTCTGCTATTACAAGGGCAGATAGTAAATCAAATAATAATAAATATAATAATAATAGCTTATTTGAATAACATACATTTTATTAAATGTCTTGCTTAATTCTATCATAGAAATGATACTGCAGTTGCATTCCATGACCATGTGCAATGGTGCATATTCATTTAATATGATACTTTACCATAAAAATAATTGCCATATTCTGGGATATTAGCATAGAGGTTTTGAATTCCTGATTCCTTTCACACATAAAGAAGCCACAAATAGATGCTAAACTGAATTTTGACTTATCTCTAAAATAATTGCATATTCTGTGTTGTCAATTTCAATTCTTATGGTCTCTATTGCAGCTCGGATATGAAGGAAGGGACCTAAATTACAGGCTTCCTTGCATGAAAAGCTTCTTTTATGGAACCATTAATATACAGTTTTTATTTTGAAGTTTTTAGGGGCAACAGCAAAGAGATAGCTACTTATTCTGGTGTACTGTTATACAGACTCCAATCACATTAATGTGACCACCTGTCAAAAGCCAGAATAACCACCTTTCGCAGAACGGACCGCTGCGAGACGTGCAGGAAGAAAGCCAATTAGGTTCTTGGTGTTTCAGTGGGATGCTGAGCCCTGCTGACTTTAGTGCAGCGGGCATCTGCGCCAGGTTCGCGGTTGAGGATCCATGTGGGGAAAAACCCGATCTAGGTGGTCCCACATATTCTGGATTGAGTTTAAGTCCGGGGAGATTGTTGGCCAGGGAAGTACGGTAAACTCATCCTGGTGTTCTTCGAACCATGCACGTACACTGCGAGCTGTGTGTGTGAAACACTTCGCATTGTCCTGTTGGCAGATGCCATCATTTTGAGGAAGGAGTGTACATGGTCCACAAGGAAAGATGCGTATTTCTGTTGATCCATCGTACCTTCCACAAAGACGAGTGCACCTAGGGAATGCCACGAAAATATTCCCCAGACCATAATGCAGCCTCTTCCAGCTTACAGCCTTTCGGCACTTGTTACAGTGTGTTTGTTTTCCGACGTTTCACGCCGTATACGCCAACATCCATCTGTCCGATAGAGCATGAAACGTAAGTCATCGGAAAAAGCCTCGTGTTGCCACTCAGTGGACGTCCAATTGCAGGCGTGTAAATTCTAGGCTTCGTCGCTGATGAACTGCAGTCATCATAGGTGTTCAAACCAGGCGTCTGTTGC
>KK112794.1:119581-134043 GCA_000611955.2 Stegodyphus mimosarum | reverse complement strand
TGAAGTGCAATTTTGGCGGCAGTAGCTTTACGTAAAGCATGTTCACTTTGTTCTTTGAAGAGAAGTTGAGCATCAAAATAGACTCCAAGATATTTAGTACTAGTAACCTCCGGGATTGGTGTATTATTGATCTGAATGTTAACGTTGACAGGCATGTTTCTTCTGTGTCTTCTGAAAAGGAGAATCTGACTTTTGCTTGGATTTATATTTAATTTCCATTTTTGAAGATAATGAGATATATGACCAATTGCAATTTTGAGCTTATCTACTGCAAGTTGTGGTTTGATGGATTTAGTAAAAATAGCGGTATCATCCGCATACTTAACAATTTTTGTATTAAGTGGCAAAGGCATATCATTAATATATATATTAAAAAGACAAGGCCCTAAAACACTTCCTTGTGGAACTCCATTTCTAATATATTTCTTGGTGGAATAGGTATTATTGATTTTAACTTGAAAAGTGCGATTTTTGAGGTAGCTTTTTAAGAGCTTTATGAAATTAATTGGCACCCGAACAAGGTGTAACTTGAAGAGTAAGCCTTCATGCCACACCTTGTCAAATGCCTTCTCTAAATCCAGGAAGCAGCTTGCAATAGTATTCTTTTTAGCAAAGGAGTCAGCAATAAATTCAGTGACATTTAGTAATTGATGAGTAGTACTGTGTCCAGCTCTGAACCCATATTGCTCATTGCTGATGATGTTGTTATCTTCAAGATGTTTGGTGAGTCTTTTCTGAAGAATTCATTCAAAAATCTTGCCCATCCCTGGAAGTAAGCTGATCGGATGATAAGAATTGGGATCTTTAGGATTTTTGCCAGGCTTAAGAAAAGTAATAATATTAGCATTTTTCCATTGCTGTGGATAATAATTCAGCCGGATACATGCATTAATAATATTTGTAAGAAGCACAATATAATTTTTAGGTAGGATCTTTAGGATTTTATTTGAAATTCCATCAAAGCCTGGCGCTTTTCTATTTTTTAAATTTTTGATAATTTCATAGATTTCAGAAGATTCTCTCGGACACCCTTTATATATGCTCCACTGGAATATGCCTCCACCTGCCTTCTATGATTGGTTACTTCACGTTGACGTCGAAAGTAGGTGGTGGTCACATTAATGTGATTGGACTGTGTACAAAATATCAGCGTTCTAATACATTCTTGTTTGCTCATATCCAGTTCTTTGGAGTGTTCTAGTATTTTTATTTTCAAAGAATATTGTAGTTTAAATGGGAAATATTCTGATATATAGCCACTTTAGATTTTGATTACTCAATTTATAAAACAGCCAGTTGCTCTGTGCTGTGAATTTTCCCCCAAATTTTATTTAAAAAGCTACAGAAAAACGTTTTTAATCATGAAATATAATTTTGGTAAGCGAACATTATTAATAATGTATATTTATGCTTTTTATCTGCAAAATATTAGATGTAAATAGCAAAAGTAATATATATTTCTCAAAATTTCTCGTGAATCCTGAGTTTGTTGAAAATTGATTCTTGAAAGATTACTCACTTTAATCTGGAAATTTTAAAATAAGCACTTGTTTTTATCACACTGCTTTTTATGTTCAATATAATGTCCTTATTAAAAAGCAAACTATTTAAAGAAATAATTAAGTACTGATTAAGCTTTATATAAAACTGCTGATGCAGTAATGTGGTATTTCTGATAAACTTCTTTGGAAAATGTAATAAATGTAGAAAAATTAGACAAAAGAGACAATTTTTTAAGATTTTTATGAGCAGAATTTACAACAGAAGTGGAAAATACAATAAATTTATGACACTATGCTTTAATCTTTTCATACAAATAGAAATTTCAACTTTAGGAATACTTTCTTTCACTTTTGTATATATACATTAGAAATCTATTTCTTCAAGATTTCTCAAAATACATTAAAATTGACCAAGGGGGAAGAGCACAGATTTTGATCTTTTTTAAATCTTTATATTAAAGAAGATCAAAACCAAGTAAAGGGAAATCTATACATACAGAGAGGTTAAAAATTTTAAATGCATGTTTGGCTAGAGCCATGGAGCTGGATTTTCTTTTTTTTTTCCTTATTTTTTCAATTTTTTTTTCTTAAAAAAAAAAAAGAAGCTTCAAAGAGGAAACCACTGTAAATCATCTCCCATACATCATTGTCTAGTCTTCAGATTTTAATTTATTAACACATTTGTTCTGTATTTGCAAAAGTTTTACACAAATTGTTATAAATTAATTAATTTGTAATGACTGATTTGAGCTCATGATATTACTATCATTTATATTGCTTTATGTTTTAAATTCTATCAAAGAAATTATATTATTTCAAAACATATTAATGATTACAATTTGGTATATTTTCATTCAATATAATCCATTTTCTTCTAAAATGGAATAACTATAGTTACACTATTATCAATGCAAATCTCTGATATGAAAATCTTTGCATTTATACATTTAAGAAAACTTAAGCTGTCCTAAAATAAAGTAGCATTAGTGACTACTTATGCAATCTAAAATAATAATATTTTTTGTTATTAATAAAATCAATAGTAAATTTCCATAACTACAGCTTAAGAAAGTTATTATTTAGGAGCAAGGTATTCTTTTATAAAGATTTCATAATAAATTTCAGTTAGCATGAAATAGTGTGAAATGTTATATTATTGTCAAATGATTTTTTTTAAATAGAAAAGTACTTCTATGCAGAAGTAATAATTTTGCAGTTTAGTTATTAAATATTTCACATTTTTTTCCTAGAGAGAACTGATTTTTGAAAATAATACATGTAAAATGTAATTTTTCCATGTAAGAAATGTTTATTTGCTTGAACACATTGTTTTATGGCATATCTGCTTATGAATGTAGCATATGTTAAGCCATATTTTAAAGGTTGAAAATAAACACAATTATTAATAATTTTTTTCATTAGCTCATGAATCTTTGCTATTTACCAATGAATCTTTGCTATATATGTTTAAGCAGATTTGTCATACATTCAACATAAAAATTAACTGTTACAAAAATCGGTAAATAAATGAATAGAATAAAATAAAATAATATCATCATGAAGTTTATTTAAGTAATGCATACTAGCCTTTTGAAAATCATAGTAATCAGAGATAATATATCACAAAAACATTTCACTTCAGCAAATTTTTGTACTACATACATACCCATATCTAAATAAAAGTTTTTATGATACACATTCATATTGACTACTACGTTTTCACAACTGTATTAAATAAAAAATATATTATTTTAATTATTATGTGAATTATAATATTATAACAGCACATTCAATAACAAACAGCTTCGCTTTGATGCTTACAAAAGAGCAAGCAAGATGTAAGTTTTACAGTTTAAGAATATGTTTCTAATTTTCTTATATATGAAGCCATCTTAATATTATAGTTAACTGCATAAATATCAATTGCTACAAATTATAACTAAATACTTAAATATAAACTTCTACAAAAAATATATTAACCTTTCAGTGTTGTAATTAACAAATTACATCTATGAAAGTTGCTATTACAGAAAGCTAAAAGCAATTAAATAGGGAAAAAAACACCTCTGATCAAAACACAGAAATAAATACAGCAAATAAAAATTATAGTATTTAAGGTAAATGTATGCTTAATTTTATCTCATCTAAATATGTTTTATTAAGCATAAGAGAGAAGTAATATTTAAATGATCATTCTAAGGATTTTTATTAAATTTAAAATGGGATTTATAAAATGTCTCACAGTATAAAATGCAGAATTATTTTCCAATCTTTATAGTTTTCATAAAAAATAAGATTTAAAAAAAATTATATTTTCTTAGAGTTTTCAATTAGAATATTTAATATACCAAGAGATTCATGGTACATATTAAAATTTTTATTACATAATTTACTATTACTAATATACCACTTATAAAGTTTATATATTATAATCACATGAAAATGTAAAATTCTCAAATTGTTCATATAATTAGACTTTAAAAAAATTAAATAATATAATCAAGTTTATATATTAAAATTGTTAGATTAGTATAATCAAAGATAACTGCTTAATTTAAAAGTGACCTTATTTAAATGAGTTCTAGATATAAATAGACTTGCATTCTTAAATTGTAGTAGGATAATAATATCCTTTCACCAAAAGCTCTTAAAGAAGAGCAATAATCCAGTTTCATTGAAATGTTTATGAATGCCCTTGAGGACAGTTATGATCTACAATGTGATAAATGTTAATATTTACATTATTTCAGCTTCTGAAACTAGTTCATAGACATAGAGAATTTCAATAAATTGTCTATCAAACATTACTGCCTACAACTAATCTATTAGGTAATTACCTTGGCACTGTATAATCACTTAATTTACTATGATCTAATTTCAAAATGTGAAGTTTTTTAAGCTGTAAAATATATATTAGAAGGATCAGGCTAGGCCACATTTGGTTCAAAAAGATAATATAAAAATATCTATCACTTTTGGACCCTTCTAATTAGAGCTCGAATGAAATTTATGGAAGAGAATGAAATTTACTAATGGCTTTTTTAAGTACTATTATTTAAAAAATTATGAATTTTATGCCAGTTTTATTAGCCAGAAGAAAAAAGCTAGGTTAGATAAGAAATTATGCATAATTTCTATATTCATATTTATAACTATTTAAATTATGTTTTATTGTCAATTATATATCTTAAAAGAATACAAATTTCAATAAATTTGCCTATTTTCTAACATCAATTATTAATTTAATGAAATATCTATTTATCCAGGAAACACTTACATTGAAAAATGCATTTATCATTTCATTTTAAGTAATCACAACTATGAAAAATTGTAATGGAACTGACTTTTAAGAAGTAAGTGCATTAATAAAAATCATTTTATTTTATATTTATTTATATCAAATGCTTTATATTAAAACAAATATTTGTGATAGTTTATTTATAAATAAAGCAGAAAAGAATAATTCTTGGAAAAAAATCACGATAGTAGGTGTAATGTTCTTTTATCACATTTGAAATGTTATTGGATATTTAAACTTTCATGTCAAGCTTGGTGTAGCAACAGCTGGCAGTATCTCCATATTTCCATTTAGGTAACCTTTCAATGGTTAATGTAGCATGTAAGGAAATGACATAACGAAGAAGTTCAAGAAAGAGTAAATTTCTATTTCCTAAACTGCATATTTTTAGTTTTGACCCTCTCTAATATGGCTCACATCTGATGCTGATTAGTAAAAGGGATTTTCATTTTTATTCGTACATCAAACAATTATAGGTGAGTCTATCTTGGATACCTGTAATAGGCACTTTGGGGGTTTAGATATCCAAACTGTTCATGGTTTCATAAAAAATATAAAATATGCAAATATTTTTCAATGAAATAGTTCTGATATTTTTCTACCAATTATTCAAAGGAAAAATACTGAACAAAGCAAAATAGACTAACATTTTAAAGTGTTTTAATCTGTTAAATTAAAAAATAGGTTAAGAATATTAATAATATTCATGAAAGCTAATCTTTTCAATAAATAATTAGATATTCTTAATCTCCGCCCGAGTTTCAAATCATGATTAGGTTATACCTTTATGCTATATATTAAAATCAAAAATGAAAATATTTAAGCTGCAAAATATCATTTTATGAAAGTATCTGTACTTAAAAATATTAATTGAAAATACTTGTACTCTTCGACAGTAATAATAATAAAAAAAAAGTCAACCATATATATAAACAATATAAAATATATTGTTGTGCTTTGCAGTATGATGTACATAAGCTATAATACTGTAAAAATTGAAGAAATGTGAATGTTAAACAGCATAATAAATTATTAATAAACAAATAAAGGGCAAAATTTCAAAAAGCTACAATATCATAGACATGAAAATTATGTGATGAAAAACTCCAAAACTGGTTATAGTAATTTGTCTGAACTTTCAAAGTGGTTTTACATAAAAACTTGCATTGTTTTAAGATAGAATTTATCTTAAATCAATGCCATATCCAAATTCAATTCTATAATATAATCTTTTTGCATTAATACTTCTAATCCAGTATTTCAATCACATTCAAAATTACATAGGTTCTTCATACACGAGATGAAAAATTCTGCAGATTTAACAGATTCCCCCTCTCCCTTGTTGAGGAAGCTCAACTGTGCTCATTGCTCCTGAAATTGATGGGAGCTTTATAAAAATTCACAATAATATTAGGGCAGTTTTCTTGAGCAGGAGGCAAATTCTGTATTTTACTTCTTCTGTATTCTAAATTTCTCATAATAATCATATTTCTAAACTTTAAATTATCATGAATATTTACTAAAATTTGCCATTTAGTAGAATAAAAGTAGGGGATAGTAGCTAGACACATAGCTTTGTTATATGAAATTTCAATAAAGAATATGCAAAAAAACAGCATGCATGAAACAAGCCATTTTTGCATTTATGTATGGGCATGTCAATCGATCAGAACTTATCCCATGAGCTGCAATGTTCTACACTACAATAGTGCATTATGCACAAGAAAATGGAAAGTAAGCAAAAGGAAGAAAGTTTGACTAAGAGTGGGTGTGGGAATTGCAATGATGATTTCAAACATGAGTCAAATTCAGGAAACTAGATTTCCTTGTCTATTGAACGATTCAGTTAAAAGTCCAAAAGACTGTACAAAATAGAAAAATCCTGAAACTGAATTTAAGGACAGTCACAGTTAGACAAGATGCTGCATGGCATAACATAAGCTTGTGATTTAGCATCAAACTTCTTTGACACAGCGTCTTCCTGATACGTATTAATAGAAATTGCTCGCATTTCAGAAACATGTCCTCAACTTAAAATACACTGCTTTGACTGGGAGCAATAAGCAGTGCTGACAAAACTTGTATTTCCTATAATGTGCCAAATATAGTCAAAGAACAGTAGCAGCAGAAAAAGAATGTTGTATCAAAATACTGTATCAGAAACAAGCCACAACTTTTTAAATATAAAACCTTTCAAAGGAAAAATGCTGCCTAAAATCTTAGTATGATTTCAAGATCAAGTTGACAGATGAATTCTACATCAATTGGTTGAAGTCATTAACATTTCGGTGTTCAGGTATATCCTTACATCATTGGTCTACGTTGTTGCTGACAGCTTCTGAGATCATCTGATGAAAACATGAAAAAGAGGAGGAGGAAAGAGAATGACTTGGTTGTGATACCAGGAGGGATGACTGGAATGTTGTAATCACTTGATGCATCCCTCAATCACTTCTTCAAAGCTCATCTGTGATGTTTCTATTATATTTCTATCAAAATGTGGAGATGGCTTCCAACTGAGTACTGGCAAAAGATGCTGATAACGTATAAACTTTTGTCAATGCTGCTGTTTCATAATTTTCTATTCGTATGAAAAGGTTTCTTTAAGTTTTCAAATTCAAAGTTTTTTTTTTCAAAGTTTTTCTGCGCTTCCACGCCGCTCACTGGCGTGCAGCACAAGGAAGGAAGGCGAACCTCCCTCCCCGAGTGGGTTTCTTTAAGTATATGATTTCCTAGTATTTTTTGGCTGAGTTTCTTATTACATGAATAATGATGTATAATATTAATATGCATTAACTGTAACAGAAGCAGGTAATTTTTTTAGCAGTTCTGGATATTAATTGCAAAAAAGAAAGAGAACATGATACATTGTCACTTAAATTTCAATTTTTGTAGCAAATAAAAAATAACAACAGTGGCCAAAAGGAAAGTATATTTTATATATAATAAGGTGAAAATTTAACAGATTCTTCTGAAAAAAAAATGCTGGCTACATATAAAGTATACACACACTTAACAAAACCTAATGGGCAGAAGAAACAGAAAAATAAATAACTAAATAAAAATGTAGTCAATTTTAACTTTTTTGAGGGATACCTATTCAAATGTTCATTATCATAGTATCCTTCAATAGGATTTTCCCAAACTATAAATGACACATTAAACAGAATTAAAAACAACATACATGAAAAATCTGTAGATTGCCAATTTAGATATGACAAATTAAAAATTGCCTTTAAAGTTACACTTTGCATACAAAAATATGTTATTTTTAGAAGTCAATAGAAATTTTAATGTATATGTAAAAAATTACTGAAACACTGACTCCTTTCATTTTAAAACACAAAGACTTTTTAGAATATAAAAAAAGAGCAACTAGGGCAATCTAGTGTTAAATATGACACCAGCAGATAATTCTAACACATATTTTTAGCTTATGTAAAGTGTATATTAAAATGTATACACCTGAAAGCTTCATTCATTACTATAACCAGTAAGGAGTTACTTTTAAATAAAATCCCATTCATATAAATAAAAATACCAATAGAAAATATAAAATGTTAATGAGTCCTTTAATTGGCAAAAACGACCTCCAAATCTGAATTCTATTACTACATTTATGATGCTTTAATATCTGATGAATCTAATGATGAAATAATGCTACAGTATAGGAAAAAGGTAGTAAACTGATATAAATATACATACTAAATAATTGCAATGTATTTGAAATTTGTAAGAACAGAGAATCTCATATATGTAAATCTGCAATTTGTAATCATCCAAAAATATATAAATAAATTCTACATCCATTTATTTTCAATGTAAATATAGTTAGAAGCATGTAATAAATACTTAAGACTGAAGAATAGTTTATAATCAATCTGCATTCCAAAATACAGTTAATTACATCATACCAATAACAATGCACTTCAAAAACTAAATTTTCACTTACTTATAAAACAATGCAGGATCAATTTTATGTTCTAAAATATAACTAAAATATGCTTTTATATGCTTAAAACATATTGAATTGATACAAATGGTTACATTTAGATGCTACCACAATTTTAAAAGTAGATAATCATTGCATGTACAATCAATATTTTTTCCAAAGATAGAAAAGCTTAATGCTGTAAATACATTCAGTAAATGATAGTTCCTTTAAAGAGACTGCAATTGATATGAAGACACCTTACAAATGACTCACCAGTTAATCACTCAACATCTAATATCACAGTTAATACAGTAAATATACACTATACTACAGCTATCAAATGTCAAACAGCTTAATAGGCATTTTTTTTTTCCTACCCAAAAACTTTAAATGGGTTTCCTCTTTGACTTCTATAAACCTGCTAAGGGAACATTAAAGAGGGTACAATGATCTATCACAGCATAACCTGAAAGATTTAAGCGAGGAGACTGACATAAAGTAAAACCTCCTCATTTCAGTGTTTTATAAAAAAGTAAAACAATCAACAAAGTAAAAATATAAAAGAAAATATTTACTGTCAACATGGGGTTTGTAGCCCCTAAAAGTGCTTAATATAAGTAACTCAAACTTAGCCACAACCACAAATTTGAAATATATATCTATACAAACACATACATTTATATGTGTATGTATACATATAAGCAATATATATATATATTAAGAAGGCTAGTGATGTGAGCAGCAAAGAGGGCCCTTCTGATATTTTCGAAATGCCCCCTTTCCCTCTTTAATGGCACTGCGTAAAAAAGGCTGGAGAGCGACCAAGGTTGCTGCTAGCACCAGTCGTCTTCATCAGGATCGTGTTGCAGTGGTCCCTTACGATTTGTCTTTACGACCATCGTCAAAGGTTCTCGTTCTCTTTGCAATCGTTCTCGCTCTCGCTGTCCAGGCTTGTAGCCATTAGGTAAGGGTGAAGGCAAATGGCGAGACCCTCTACCTATAGCAGCAGCTGCTTCAAAACTTAAAGGCTCTGCGCGCAGTCCGAGGGCCGTTGTTGTGAAGGTGGTATATGTGTTATCAGCTCTCGTGATAGTAGCAACTTTATGCGTTGGCTCTTCTCGAAGGTGCGCATCGCCGACAGAGAGTGAGCCTGAGGTGTGCATTGGCCCTGCTGTCCTTTCCCTCCAAGGAGGGTGCTGCTGCTGACTGTTCAATAAGGAAGCATGGGTAGGAGAGGCACTCAGCTTTGGGAAGTTGATGCTTCCAGGAGAATGGCTTGGTTGGGGTACTGTAGGTGAGTGAGAGACATCAGGAAAATTGATAGGATCTGAGGAAATAATATCTAACCGTAGAGTAGAGGGCTTTGTAGGAGTAGGAGGCAATCTCCTTCCTCCTCCAGGCCTCCGCTGAACGACAGGAAGGCTACGCACAGACGATGGGCTCGGACTACGAGATCTATAATGCAGATGAGAGGTTCCATAATATTCACTTTGTGTTGGGGTAGATGGACTAGGACTTGGAGTTCTAGAACGTCTATCGAGACGAACACTTGGGTAAACGGGACTATGACTTCTACTTCTAGAATGAATAATTGGTCCATATTGCCAAGTAGACTTAGGAACTGGAGATCGACCTCTTGTGGGAGAATAATCCCTCTTTTTACCTAATTTGTACATTTAGATAAAATAACAGTTAGAAGATATTGTAATGCAAATATATATTTAACAAAAATATTAGGATAATCAGTTTAACAAAGAATACAAAATTGTTCATCAGTAATAAAAATTGATACATTCTGCATGCTACTTACAGATAATTAACACATGTATACATGGATCATGGCAATTTAACCATTGGCATGGTTCTTAACAAAATATTTTAAAAGGAGAAAACCGGCAATATTTTAAATGAAATGCTTGATTATTTGACACATAATTCTTTTAAATACATATTTTTAATCATAGTAGACTTTTTGTTTTTTTATATAAATTATGTGTGAGTTTTATGAATATTTCTGCTTGCTGTCTTTAAACAAAATTGCCTTTTTCCTTCCACTAAAATATTAAACTAATGAAACTCTAATTTATTTTATTGCATACAATCACATTTAATTTTTTAGGAGGCTATCTGTAATTTCCAATTTTGTCTTTTCTATTCAGGGTGAAATAGAGTTTTATCTTGTTACTTAATATCCTAATATGAGCTAAGTTTGGAAGTTTATTTAAATACATATAATACTAATTTCTAATACACTTTGACATCATTTTTTAAATGATCAAAATGCAGCATTTACATCAAAGTGCAAATAAAAAGGAGTGTTAAAACACTTTTTTATGAATTAAATAAAAATTAGTATAAAATCAGAAAAAAAAATCAGTTACAAAATACAAGACTTCATTACACAAACCACAATGGGTATTAATAATTAAAAAATATTAAGAACTGTTCTCACTGACATTTGCGATAGGAAAAACTGTACAGAAAATAACACTTATTGTACTTACATGTAGAGCTATGCTGAGATTTTTAAAACCAGTGGCAAATCTCAAAATTGTGCTTCCAGTTTTTTTATCACTTCCACAATAATATTTGCTGAATTTATTATATTTTGTGTTTATGCCCCTTATAATTTTTACATGGGGTGTACTACTTATTCTTGTCATGAACTTATGTATGATAGACAAATTCATGTTTAAGAAGCAACTGCTTGAATTAAATCGATTCTTGAAAAGAGGAAAGAAAATCAAATACAAGAATTCAGAAAAAGAAGAAAGAAAGAAAGAAAGAAAAAAGTTTTTTATGTATAGGTAAAAATTCAATAATTTGAAAAGTATAAACAGTAGCATCACATAGTTTTCACAGACATTTAGGAGAAGACATGGGATTTTTTTAGGGGGGGAGTATTGTTTGGATAGTTACATTTTTTTACAATAGATGATACTTCAGTTACGTCAGAAGTTTATTCAGAGGTGCAACACAGTTCATAGTGTTGTTAAGCAGGTCATCAGACATGGCATAACATTTTGACTAGCATCAAAGAGGGCTCAGCTGTAATTCCTGGCACATGATGGTGAATAATTTCTTTCAATACGGCCAATGATGTTGTCTAACCTCTTTATGCCTTCGAGTCCCAAGGTATATGATTTTTTTCCCATTAAAGTGTTGCCATTGCTTTGAAATCATTGATTTCATTAAGAAAAGAATTGTTAAAGTTTTAACTGGAAGCTATTCAAGAAAGAGTGACTGAAGGCACAGACATCGTCAAATGTTGATTGCAACAGATACTGGGCAGAACCTGTGTGGAGGTGCTTCATCCTGCATACATGTTACATTATAGAAAGACTGCTTCTCTTACAAGAAAGGAATGATGCTGTCTCTTAAAAGCATTACAGAATGTTTGATCGTGATAGAAGTAGTTCAAAATGTATCATTGTCAACTTTCTGAAAGAAAGAGACCCATAATTAATATATATAAGATCTATACTGAACCTACATCATGCTGTCATCTTTGCCTAATGCAGAATGGTTCCTTAATTTCACAGGGGTTCTCTCCTGTTCAGATGTGACACTGTAAGCATTTACACTTAAGTGAAAAGTATATCAGTCCACATTGGTTTCCACCAGTTAAAAAGCTCAATTTGCAAGTTTATGACATCTCGTCAAAATTGTTTAGTTTCAGCTCCTCTATGTGTTGCATTTTGTATGGCAACATCATGACAATGATGCTGAGTGATTGATAAACAGCTCCATATGAAATGCCAGTTTTCAGAGACTACTACAATGCCACTTGTTAATGAAAAATATAACTCTTTTGGCAATGAAACTTCTCATTATTAAAATACATCCCATATCTTTTTATGCATTTCCTGTGAAAAACATATTATGCTACCGTTTATAGCTTTCGAATAATGAAATTTTTAGCTTTTCTCTTACTTTTGGATCACCTGGTATGTATATGTATATATATATATATATATAGTGCAAAAAAAAGTGGACTTGTCACATAAAAAATAAGTATAGATATTTATCAAATAAATGCTTGCCTTGCAATATTTGTTGAAAATAGTGCCCGTCTAAGTCATTTGGCTCTGCATTTTATCTGATACTGGTGCTATGTTTTTGCTATTTCTAAATTGTATCATAGGGTTCTGTTATTTTTAGAAGTTTAACTCAGAGTCCTTCAGACCTACTAGACTAAAAATATTGCTTTGGTCTGAAGCAACGACGAAGTAGGCTAAAATAACCCTTTTATTTAACTCCTTAAATTAACAGAAGGCACCACTCATGCTACAGATGAACCTCTGCTACTTGTGGGTGTCTAAAATAACATAATATGAAGTTAATTTCAAATTTAAGTAACATAATCAGAGACTCCCTACAAAATAGATTACTTAAGCTGGCTCAGATAATTAATGGAGTGTATTTAAACATTGACTAGCAAGATGGCTAAAACTTGAATAAAATTTTGGGAGAGCTGGCAAGAATATGTAAGGAAAAGTCGTCAGAAGTTCCAGTTCTAAAACTTTCGAACTCTTGAATTAAATACATGACAACTAATTTGCATACTGGTGAAGTCTATCCAGAGTTAAAGTTAAGTTCACCATAATAACTGCTTAACTGACATAAAATCGTACAATGTTACTTGCTACTTCTAAAATTTTGCTACCAATAAATTCTGTTGCTTCGTACAGTTACTACTGGATGCACGGCTTTCATACTGGTTTTATCATGTTCCTAGGCATTTTATGAACCATTTCCCTATGCATGTTGTGAATGGTAACACTGATGTTCATTTTTGACTCTTCTAATATGCATCCATTGTTTAAAAGCACATTGTGGCTTAAACAAGTTTAGATAAGTTAGAGTTTAAGATCTTGATGATCACTGTCTTTAGATATAAGTCTGCGACCAAAAAATCCCAACTCAATTCTGGAGGATATTTTGCACCATCTTATTGTACCACAGAGTAATATTGCTCTTTTTGTGGTAAGACAATGAACTGCTAGGCAGAGCTTTGGTTGGTTTTAGCATCATTAGTATTAAATTTGGCACTTTGAATTGTCCATTAAATAACAATTTTCCTAAAATGCAGATAAGACTAGATGCAGGTTTTCACAGCTTCACATTTAGCAATTTTGGTCACAGACATAACATGTATCAATAAACAACCAAAGATAAAATATATATCGCTTTTAATATAAGTTCCATAAAAATTAAAAAAATAATAGGTAGTGAATCAAACAGCACAAACAACCAGCAACAACAGACAATGAAGTTACACTTGTCATCATCATAGGGAACATACGCTCAATTTCATTTGCCGTGTTTCTGAATTTTCACTTACATGCCATTTATAATTTTTTAAAATTTTAATTAAGTTTAAAAACCAAAAAGCTATGAGTGTATAAATGAAAATCTGATTTTTCTTATATTCATTTTCTAGAAGCATAATTATTACACACACATACAGAGAGAGAGAGACTGAGGGGAGGGAATATAGCTATTAAAAAAAAAAAAAGAGAATTGAATATGCAAAGTAAGCAAACATATCATTAAAAATTATGAAAGAAAATCAATAATATTAATAGATCACCAAATAATAGAGACCAGTTTCATAACACTGTTATCATGGCAGAGCTTATATACATATATATTGCCAAATACTAATTAACTAATTAGAACTAGCACTAAATTAGAACCGGTGTCCAAAAAAAGTTACATAGTTTAT
>KK112794.1:97769-119516 GCA_000611955.2 Stegodyphus mimosarum | reverse complement strand
TTTGTTAAATAATAGCACTAAAGTAGAATAAGTGTCCAAATATGATATCCTATACTGTGATTTAAAACTGCTTTGAATATTCTTTAATATTTTAAGGAAATGATGTGAATTTGCAATGGGAAAGAACATTTCACAGATAATTTTATAACATTGAAGAGAAATATTTTGCACACATTATACAACTACATGTTGTTAAATGCACTTTACTAGCTTCATATTTTTTTTTCTTTTAGTAAAACTACTTCTTTACTTTTAATAAAACTACTTTTACTTTTTACTTCTTTACTACATTACATTTTCTTCTTTTAGCAAAACTACTTTCTTTAATTTTAGAATTGTTACTGCTTCATAAATTCTGTGTTCATTATTTATGACTTTTATCAACAATACTTTTTATCTTTCTGAACAGATGCATATTTGTACCAGTAAAAGTGATAATTTTGCCAATAATTTCATCCAAGTTTTTGAAAATTTTCATATTTTTTTAATTGTTTTACTCTATTTGCCATGGAAATTATGAGGGAATTAAATCCTGTAGTTCTGAGTATAACAAATGAGATAATCATTAGCCATCTTCTTGGTTGCCTTTAATTCTCACAAAGTTTGTTGACAATATCAACACTTCTACAGTTTTATTACCTTTGCTTTTTTGTCAATAAAACACCTATTTCACAATCTGTAAGCAAAGCTGAGATTAATTTTTGTTAGGTTTAGGCATATTCGTTTTTTCTTAAGCTTAAGGACAAGAGTTGTCTTTCCTGTAATTCCGAACCTTAATTTTGCATTGCACTCGCATATATTGTAAAATTTTTGTTAAATCTGAACTATCACCACCTTTGTAATGATACTACGTAATATTTTATCAAAATGATCTTTAGCTATTTCTAGCTCACAAATCAATTGTCCATATGACCATTATTATGTATTTGAATTAAAAATCTTTTTACATTATCTGCAGGCTTGTTGCTCATATATACATGATTCTTCTGCAGTCTTAAGAATGAACATCAGCTTGTTTTTTTTCTCTATAGTCACTTCCATTTCTGTCATATTGATTACTAATATCACTCCCATTACCTTCATTCATAATCATTAAACACAGAGTTCGAATACATTTCTGTGTATTGAAATTAAATGCATTTAAGGACCATTAATAAAAAATATTAAGAATAAGGAAATTGAATAAACTAAAGCAATTATCTATGCCTAAACTTCAATTTTGTAATACACATTTCTAAGAATAAAATAAATCTGTAACTAGGATACATTATTATTAAACATAATCTAATACTTAACATAAAACAAATTCAAGAATAAAATCAATTTTGTAAAATTTATCAGGTAATTAGTATTAGATTACAAAATTTCTCCAAAATTTACACTTATAATAGTCTCACACATTTTAAAGAAGATTAAGTTTTACTAACAATTACAATTAGCTTTATATTGATTTTTTTAACCTAGTTTCATCATATTGCTCAGTCCAGAGATTTATATAAATTTTACGTCAAGCAGCATAGGTTTAAATGAGAAGTAAAACCATAACTAGCATGAATCGTAAGAGAAGTTTGGCTGCTGACACAGCTGCTGCTTGCTAAAAGAGACACACTGATCAGAGCAGGCAAGAACGCCTGACATTGACAAGATTGATAATTATTGAAAGTTAGTTGCTCTTAATCTGTCTGACCGAGTTAGTGTAGTAGCTTCGTAGAGTTGCTAGAATTATAATCCAATTAATGTGCAGTATTTAATACAAAGTTACGATAAGAGGTGGTAATGTGTTTTATATCATTTTTAAGTGTCATTAGCTGTAAGGAATAAAGTTTTATGTTAATTTTTACATTTTTGTGTTTTATCTTACATCCACAATAAGGATTAAGGAAAGATGATAAATTCTAATGGTGAGATATTAGTTAAAATTACTTATATAACATGGTGAGACAGCCTTAGTCATTATAGTATTATGAATTTCATATTTAGCTAAGACTTTTTAGTAAAAATATAAATAAAAGTTTAGCTCTGTAACTGATATTTAATTTGAATAAATGTAATTGACTATTATGTTAGCTGTAACCTGCTAGAACTGTCTCGCGCAGCCGATTTAAAACGCTATAAAAGCCGGAGAGAAACATCTCAGTTCAGTTGTTGTTTAGATAACTGTTGTTGTTGATTATAGCAAATTCATGACAAGATCGGATTAGCTTTCTATGTGCTTTGGATTGTGTTCTATTTAATGTTTTAGTAGTTTAAAATATAGCTACTGATTATATTGTGTGATATTGCGATATCGTATGAATATCTTTGAGGAAAAATCCAGCTTTTTGTTATATCTCTTGTGATAAGAATAAATTTTATTAACTTTTCATCGGACTTGTGCATTCAATCTATTACAAACTCGTATGCATGCAACAATAGATTTATGTGGTAACTATTAATTTTTTATTTCTAAAAAAATCTTTTTAAAAAGCACTTTCATATCATAATGTATGAACATTTACAGTTTAAAATTATATTATACAGTATAGATAATTATGCATGTAATTTATGATACTGAGTCTAAAATGATATTAGGATAAAAAAACTACAAAACGTGTGTTTCATAGAAACAATACACAATCTTTTTGTTTGAAAATTTTAGTTAATTTACATCAGTTTTCTTCTCTTTAACATCTTTTTTGTTTCAATAAACAAATTAATATTTCCACTAGTCTCTACTTCATCTCCTAATTTGTTAATATTTTAGCAATATACCTTTGAAGAATAATTTTCTTTCTCTTTATGTAATCAATTTCTTTCTCGATAAGGTTCCTCTGCAATTTAGAATTTCAAATTTAATTAAAGATTTCTGTTATGATAAACTGATGTATTTAGACTGTATTTAGAATGTACAGAAGATGTTAATTTCATTTCTTTAATAATATGAATATTGAGAATAAAGGTCAGGGCACGCACCAGAACCAGTGTGGTAGAATTTTTAGAAGTTAGTGAAACAATGAGCAACATAATTTAGGGACAGCAGGATCTTTAGAATCTAGGGCAGACACTGGATAGCAGGATCTTTAGAATCTAGACAGACACTGGACAGCAGTGCCCTTTAGAATCTAGGACAGACACTGGACAGCAAAATTTGAGACCCATAGAGATTGCACTAGGTGGCAAAATGCCTAGTGTATGGTGCAATAAATCCTATAAGATGATTCTTTTAAATTGTCAGTTTTCAATTTCTTTATTAATAGGAAAAATTCCTTTCTACACATGCGTGCCCATGTGACAAGATTAGAACTATTTTTGCAATTTTCCGTGCTTGTATCTAGTGAAAAGATGAGAAAATAAAGGGAAGATAAACATGTTAAGAGAAAGCCTTCTAAAATCAAAAAAAGAAAATTTAAATAACTTTGTTTTCACTGTTCTTCCAAAAATGTTCCAAAAAAAAAAAGAAATTCATTACAAATTTCTTATAACATAGATTCATTGTGTGTTAATACTAATTAAAACATCTTTTGCTTGGTTGCATTTTTCTGGTATTGTAAGAATAAATCTTGCTTTGAAATCCTTTCACACCTTCCAAGTTGCAAAATCTAAAAATTATCCCTGCCAACTCTGTAAGAGCAAAAAGCCAGATAAATTTTTTGAATTAAAAATTCAGAAAAGTGTAAAGTGAAGTTTTAGGAGAAAATACATAAGAATATTCTGAAATAAATACATGGAAAAAATATCTACTGAAGAAATATAAAAGAAGAAAAATTAAATTTATTTTAAAATAATTAGAGTAGCTTTTTTGCTTTTGCTAAGAAGTGCTTCAGAAAATGTGTTTCATAACATTTATTTTATTCATTTTTCAGAATCAAAATATTCCTAAGTAACGAAAATGGAAAATAATGTCATTTTAAAATACGACATGGGAAAATAAAAATGTATTATTTTAATACTATTTCTTAGTTATAATTTTTATATATTACCATTATTTCAAATGATAATAATCAATTTTATTATGTTTACAAAAAAAATTGTAAAAAAATTCATAAATATCCCGATGAAAAATTTTGTACACAAATTAATCTTTAAATCACCAAATTTAGCACTGAATAATAAAAGAAATCATATCTCAAAAAAAGAAAGGATGTTTTTTGATACAATATTTTATAAAAAAAAAAAAAAAGGAGATTTAAAAAAAAAAAAGGAGAAGAAGAAGAAGAAATGTTTTCAATCAAGGCAAGGGCTTGTTCCTTATTAAGAAGTAGCAGAGGATTCAAATGATCAAATATATGCTTGTCAATAAATCAAAATACATTCTTCCAAAATGTTCATTCACCCTCAAAATGGCAGTTAAAACAAACAGAAATGTCAGAAGAGTGAAATTAAGGACTTTTGTTGATTTGGGCTAAACTGAAGTACTATTAAGAGCCAAAAATCGTTTCCCCCAAACCTATAGATTTTTAAATACTTTTAAGGACTGTACAAGCCCTATAAACAGCATTCAGCATACTTCATCTAAATAAAAGTGGTTATTTAAAATAAATATACATTTAGTAGATATCATTGTTAAAATTCTAGATAACAGGAATATGAAAACTTAAGTCATTAGGTACAGTATATGATAAACAACAATAATGGAATGACAAGAAAAATGATTTGAAAACAAAAGAAAATTTTTTCATAAAAAAATACTGATAATATAATGAAATGTGAGAATTTATTTCCAAGTTGTTTAAATTTGTTCTGATATTACATTTTAAACAATGAAATTATTCTGATATTACATTTTAAACAATAAAATTATTCTGATATCAACAGGCTGTAGTTCACTTACACTGGCGTATATACTGTCTTTTTCCGAAAATAAGACACTGTCTTACTTTCTTTTTTGGTCCAAAATAAGCGCTAGGGCTTATTTTCGGGGAGGGCAAAAATAAAAGTATATTTATATATTTTTATTTTAATATTTATTTTACACAGAATACAGAAATTTAAATTTATTCAATTACAGTCATGTCATCTTCTTCTGGAACATCGTCATAAATAAAATTCTGAATTATATTCTGATTTTCTTCCAAATCCATTCCTGTTGAATCATTGGTCCGAATCTCTCATGTCTTGCGATATAGCTATCGTTAAATGAATACTTCTTGTCTAAGTAGCCTGTTCGTAGTGCATTGGAAACATCACTATCAGTTATTTTGTCCCATGGATTTTTTACCCAATTCACATTTTCTTGTAAACCTGGTTTTACTAAATTACCTCGATGATTTCTCACCATTCTGTTTTCAATATATTCATTGATTTCCATCCTCAAATGATCATTGAATGGCTTGTTTATTGCAATGTCAAGTGTCTGGAAGTAACCAGTCATTCCTGCCGACATCATTATTTGATCAATCTTCCTCTCAACAAGAAAGTTTTTCATGTCTTTAGCTCGGTGAGTACGGGCTGAATCCCAAACTAGTAAACCTCTATTCTGACCCCTCAACAGTGGTGGCAGCATAAAATCAACCCTTTTTCTTATAACTGCTTGGGTGCACCACGCTTTTTCACTTTCAATGACATAAATTCCTGAAACACGTTGAATCTGGTCTTTTTTACCCTTAGTGATTAAAAATGGCGCTAATTTCTTGCCATCTAAACGAATCGCCAAAATACAGGTAACACGTGCACTACCGTAACCTGTAGAAGGAACGTAAATTGACGAAGAAGCCTTGTGGTGAACTGTCGTTTGAGCTCCTTGGCCTAGGAATACCTCGGTCTCATCCATAGCAATTATGTTGGAGAGTTCGTATTTCGAAAAATCGATGCCATCAACAAAAAGCTTAAACGCAGGTGCACGCTTAACAACTTCATTGTCTTCCTGCTTAAACAATGTTGTTGATCTCCTTAGAGACAGTTCATATCGTTTAAGGAAGTTGTCCAACCAGAGTGACGGTGTTTTAAATTCTTCTGTGGATATATCAAATTCAATTGCTGTTTCAAGGCCAAATTTTTGAATATCAGCCCTGCGCAGAACCAAAGCCATTGCTCTCCTGCCTGCAATCCATTCCCAAATGCAATCTTCCAACTCAAAAAATAACGGCTGCCGACATGATCCAACTCTGCGTTTTTTCTCATTTCCTTGGTCCACCAGTTGACACAGGTAATCGTAGTCTGCACGCCATTTACGAACCATACGGAGATCCAGCATCTTCTCTTTACAGAATGCTACAAGATTTACACCCCTGGAGTCTTCCACGATTCTCTTTTTGTACTCGACGGAATAGCTCTTTTGTTTTATACTCATTTTAAGTGGGGTTAAAAATTATTCACTTTATTTTTAAATAAAATTACGCATGAGGAAATAATCAGGCTTACAACACTGAAATGAATGAACGTTGCATACCAGCACTGTCGCTCAATGTAGACTGCTGCCTTATGTTGTATTTTTAAGATAAATTCCAAGAATTAATTTGAAACGAACTGTAGAGGTAAACAATTAATTCCTCGGAATATTTTGTTTCAAACATTTCACTGAAATACGAGTATTAGGAAAGCTAAACATATTATTAATTAATAAATCAACAGCCTTTTTTAACGAATTTTTTTGTCACATTATTTTAACTAGGGATTATTTTCGGGGGATGTCTTATTTTACAAAAAGTTCCGAAAATCACGATAGGGCTTATTTTCGGAGGATGTCTTATTTTACAAAAAGTTCTGAAAATCACGATAGGGCTTATTTTCGGAGAATGTCTTATTTTCAGAAAAAGACGGTATATATATATATAAACTTTCAAATATTGGAAACCATAATTTCTCAAATGAGTGATTTTATACTCTCCCCCCTTTTTTTCATTCTCAAATGTTTCTAAGAATCTTTCTTAAAAATCAAGAATTCTGCACTTAAAGAACACAAGTTCTTAAGAACTACAATTCAAGATTTTCTTGCTTTTTCATGACAGGATTCTTACGCAAAGTCATCAGTTGGACATTAATAGAAACTTAGCTTCTGATTTCAATACCTTATTGCTTTTCTTAGAGAAAATTAAATATAAATGAACTACTTGGGTAAAGTCCTGCTGATGTTCTTTTACAAAAACAGTTCAGTAACAGAAAATTTACTCCCGTGAATTTATATTAATCAAATTGATTTAGGATGCTATGTTTATTACTAAGTAGTTGAAATATAAAAATGACAAAACATTGCTATTTTTACAAGAAATTGCATTTTTTTGTAGCTTTTTGCACAAAAAATAAATAATTTGAAATTACAGGTTTTAATTTTTTTTTCTGTGTGTTCCTAATGCTCCAAAATTCAAATTAGGAACTATAGCATTTCAACAGTAGTGAGCAAAGTGACTATAAAAAACTGAATATAAAACATTAAAATTTCACCATTTTCAAAACTTTGAGTATGATGTGCAAACGAGAAGATATAATTTGATTAATTTTTTTTTTCCATTTTGCTTACGTTAGGCAACAGACCACTTTACTGGGTACAGTGATAGGAAAAAAAAAAGTATTTTTTCACTTCATCCTAATTTATGCATTATTCTTAACTTTGGCCTCTTAATTTTTATATAGTTTAGGATCATAGATAGCTTAGGATGTAATTCTTAAACGAACTTCTATTTTTTCAATTATATTTTAATGTAGATAAACCTCAACTGAAGATCTAACCTCTAGATCTTCCTCTTCTTTTATGCTCATGGACAAATTCAGCCATTCCAGAAGCAGCTTCAGAGAAATCAAGATCATGGTGTGGGCGTCGAGGTGTTGGGGAATGGCGAGTAGGGGGAGGAGAAGTGGTACGAGGAGGCGTCACAGATGTTCTTCTTCCATATGAAGGCGATGAAGGTCTCGACTGAAGAGGCTGGCCAGCAGGTTGCAGATGACCATCTCTTCCCTGAAACATTGTAAAATTGTAAGCAAACTGAAGAAAAAGCAATTTTTATCAAAGCAAATTTTATTAATTTAATCTGTAGCTCCTTTACTTAGAACTTACCAATAGCTATTAAAATTATAGTGAATGTCAAAGGTATTTATGCTGAAAAGGATGATTAAACTTTTTAAAGTGGTTTTGAGGGGGGGAACTTTAGAAAAGAAATTTATTAAAAAATATATGCTGTACAGTGATGGGAAAGTAATAAATGATCACGAATGCTTGCATCAAATTGAAGGCAGATTTATCAGTATTATTCTAGAAGCATTCATTTCAGTTCTTTTTGCTAATAACACGATATGTTTTATTCTCTTTTGAGTCCATCAGATAAATACTCTAAAGCATCCTTACTTAGTACCTTTGGACCTCCAAAAAATCAATTTTTTAAAAAGTTGTTTCGAATATTAAGATAATTTTAAAACAAACTGCATTGAAATCAAACACAACTTAATGCTTACAGCAATGCAAAATATCAGTGTCTTTTGTTCTTTATATAAGTGTGCTTTAAACAAAATGTAAACATGTCATGTTTATAGCTATTTTGGTTCAAGTGAGGAAATCAACTGTGGTAATTATTTATGTCTCTTAATTTTGCAAAGCTCCATGTTAATATTTTTTCATCAGAGAAGTCTGCAACTCAGCATAGCTCTCATTCACACATGCAATTTATTTATGTTGGATTTTTCTTGCTATTTGTTGAGTGCTCTCTTTTGGATGAAGATGAAGGTTGTAATATTTATCAAATATTTTTAATTATTTGTCACCTTTTTAATTCCTTATTTCTTTTAAAATGATAAATAACACATCTTGTAAATCACATAGTTATTGCAAAAAGAAAAGCTATTTTTATGGAAACCAGCATATTCCAAATGAAACAATGGAACTATATGTTTCAAGTATATCTTCATCAGGCAGAAAGTCATGTGGAGGAAAGTATTAATATTTATAATTATAATAATGGTTATAGACTTGCAAATATTGATATTCTGTTGTTAGGATCACCTAAATTTTTAATATACACTTAGTCCAAATCTGAAGTAGTTTTAAGAGAAATAATTGTAAATGAACTTGTTTCTGAGTTTCATGTGGAGCGTATTTTGTACAGTCATTATGAGCATTCCAAAATTTACTTATAGTAGACCCAAGTTATCATGATTATGAGATAAACAGTAGATTAATATATGTTATGATATACAGAAAAACAGCAGGATTAGTCTAAGGGTCATTAGAAATTTTTGCACATATATAGATTTGCCTCTTGTTTCTAAAAAGTCATATGATAGCATTTTAAAGAAAACAAAATTAGCTAATTCTGAAGTCACTGACAACTCAATGAAGAATGTTGCAAAAGAATAAATTGTGCCTACTAAAAATAATGGAATTTATATCGGTGATGGGATGTAGAAAACATGTCTTGTATTGGCATTTACAGTGTTATTGGAGATTTGATGGGAAAGTTTCTTGATTTTGAAATCCTGATATCATATGGTAAGAATTGTAATCAACGGAATGGCATATGATAATAGGACAGAAAAACATCTATTACATTTTGTGAAAAACCACTCTGGCTCTCTGAGAAAATGAAGGTTGATGGTATAAAAAGAACATTTCAAAGATGTGTATCTGAAAGAAATGGAAATTGTCAGATGGTAAAAGTATCAGTGAAAAAAAAATTTAACTTAATAGATAAATTAACTACATACTATGGGAGAGCTATTGAAAAAAAATAGCTCTATCAAGAGCATGGGTAAGGGTATAAGGGCCATTTATTGCATTTTAGATCTACTGATGATAAACTCATTCATCATTTCTGCCCAGTTGGACCTACTTTATGGTGCCAGTACAAAAAAGGAGAGCAAAGAGGAAGTGTTTCATCATACAAACATGAAACTATTGCACCAGTTTCTGCAAAGCATGATATTAAGCATATTTTTGCTGAGCTTTCAGGATCTAAATTACTAAAAAAATATCTGGGTGGAGAGACTCAAAATACAAATGAATTTTTTAACTCGACCATGTGGAGACACTGTCCAAAAAATCTGGTTCTTCTAAAATTGTAGCTGATATAGGAATAAATGAAACAGTGGTGATTTTAAAGAAGAAATGGCTGGTCAAATCATCATAATGGAATATCTTGTTTTTAAGATTGGACATTTCTATGTTACGCCTGCTTTACAATCTGATTATAAACACGAGATAGGAACAGAGGGTTCAGTCAAAGTCCTCAACATTAAAGGGCTAACTGAATGAGAAAAAAAGCAATGCTCGAGCAGTTTATAAATCTTAAAAGACCTACATATAAGGCAGGTGCATTTTAAATGCTTACATATGCATTTTATTGTACATAATAAAAATATCATCTTTAAATTTGAATTCCTCAGTTCTTAATTTTCATTCTTTCCTGTAAGATTAAAAAAAATTGATGACTGTAGAGCTATAAAATTCTACATGTATGTTCTGGATCTTTATCCTGTCAGCCACAATTTACATGAATGTGGGCCAGAGAGTTTAAATTGCAGCATGACACATATAGAATATTTTATAAATTTTAGCATTTCTGTTTCTTAATTGTAAAAAAATATTAAAATTAAACAAAATGTTTAAGTTTTTGTCAACAGAATAAAGGTAATATTTAACTTTAATTTGATATATGAAATTAGATTCTGGTATATCTTTCAAAAGTTATGCAGGGAACAAGAGGCAAGCGAATTCAGTTTTTTCAACTTTATATTTTTGATTGTTTAAAAAATATACATTTAAATTGTAACTATAGAATAATTTATTTATAGATTATACTATATATTAACTTATTCAAGAAACTGTTCAAACTGTTTTGTATATTTTCCTACTTATGATGAAGCAGAGAATGCATACAAAAATGAAAAATTTTGTCTTGAGAGGCATTAAGTCCCCTTAATGCTTGATGAGAATTACTACTCCTAATTCTGTTTTGTTTAATTAAATGTTTTCCTCACTTTTTTACAACTAAAAAAAATGTTATTTGGCATTATAGGTCATATTTTCTAGTACAAAATATTACATCTTATTAAAGTTTGACTGGTAAAGAAGCTAATTTTAAAATATCACATTTTATTTGAATTGAGCAGTTTTAATAAAACTTGTTTAGGAATGAAGTAGAATAATTTTAATCTGATGATTTCTGTCTTAAAACTAAATCAAATAATTTTAATAGCAGAATAATAATTTATACCTAACAATGAACTATTTATTATAGATAATTAATGTATTAACTTGATATAAATGAAAGAGAGACATTAATCCTTGCAATTTCAGCAAATAAGGGAAAGCAAATTAACATAAAAAGTGACAGTAAATAAAATGTAACTACTCTTCCAATGCCATAATAAATAATAAAAACCCATTATTAAAAATAGTTAACCCAATAACAAGCTTCAAAACATAAAAGCAAAAATGAATATTGCTCCAAAATCTAATTTAAAAAAGTAAATAATTATTATATTTCAGTAATAATACAAAGGAAAAAAAATTAAAGGTAAGAAAAAGAATAACTTTTTGGAAATAATAACTGTAATTTTTTTAGAATGCTATTTTTTTAGAAGTAATTGCTATTAAATACCTAATGCCAGTTAAATGTAAAGTTTCAAATATTAATATTTCTTATCGGTTATAAGTGGAAGATATAAATTAAAATATGAAAGGCAAAATTTGTCAGACTTTACCTGTGTATATGGTGGACCAGCACCATTATCATTTCCTTTTTTCTTTCTTCTACTGCTACCTCTTCTCAAAAAGCTAAGTGATCTATTCCATTTCTTATCCTCATTATTATGATTCTTATCAATACTACAAAGTATTATAAACAGTAATATTACAAAGAAGGAAAACCAGAAAACGATTTAAAACGATTTCAAAAGAAATATTATAATAAATGATACATATAAGTGCATCACAATAAACTGAAAAATTTAATTAACAGGTATAAAAATGAAATGCATATAGCTTTTCTATCTAATATATCATATTTATATTCTGTAGCAAATTCCAAACCTCTAAAGACATTTAGTATCATTGACAATATCGCTTTACTATTTTATTCTGATCAATACTGATGAAATGGAAGGTGACATCTTTACTCATAAGAATGATGCAGAAAACAAACTGTTTCAAATATGAGTATGGTATATGGCGAATAAAATACAAAGGGTAATTATGGATATATCTGCAGAATGCTTTGAGAAAATCATTAAGGCATTAAAGTTTTCTTGAGGTAAAAACTACTAAGAAGCAAAATTTAAGGCATTAAGAAAATAAAATATTTATTTTTGTTTAATTATTCTTATTTATTTATTTATTTGCATAAAGTTATACTATTTAATTTTTGTGATTTAAAAAATGAAAAATTTGAACTTATTCGGAAATTTAGATACTATTTTAAAAAACTAAATGTAGGATGATAAAACTGTGGAAAGCAATGGTACAATAATAAAACTGGAAAATTGTTTGTATGTGTATCATTCTAAATTAAAATGTAGACAATACAACTTTCTCATTTATGTATCTTTTCTAAACAGCCTGCTGAAAGACATATTAACCGTGCTTAACGGCATTTTCTTTTTTAATGCAGAATGGATTTTCAAAGGCATTATGACGAATACTGAATGACAAAGTATTCTTTCGAAAGAAATACTATTCAAGTAAGCAAAATAAAATTTTTAAAAAAATTATATAAGCATCCTTAAAGTACACAATGTGAATGAATAAATAGAAATTTTCAAAACAACTATTTGAAGAATGATAATTCAATCATGTAACTCAAATAATTAAAATAAAATTCTAAAAAGAAAAAAAAATCTAAAAAAAAAACTACGATTAAAGAATATAATATGAAGTAAAAATATATGAAAGAAAGAAAAAATTATTCTTTTTTTAGCTCATGCAGAATGGAGGAAAGTAAATTTCGAAATTATTAATTAAATTTCCCACCAATTTTTTTTAAAATTGGCTTTTCAGGTATAATTTGACTTAAAGAACTGAAATATGGAAAAACATTGGCATGCCATTTCAGGAAAAGTCAGATTTCGTGTCAAAATATGTACGCTAGAAAAAAGCTGTATATAAATCAAAATGTCTTAAGTCATGCTTTCAAGACAGGAAAAACGCAAGTTGAATTTTGTGAATTGGCTGAGTGGAATGGGAGCTAAAGAACTGTACCCCTTTTTTGACTGAGTGTACCAGTGGCATTTAATAAGGAATCCTATTTGATCCATTGTGGTATTTTAATCCAAAAACTGAGCAATTTTTTATATTTTGTTCCTATTTATAATTTTTTGTAAATAGATTAATAGATGGAAAAAGGATTTATGTCACTATATTTGCTCCTGAACTTCTCTTGCTAATTTTGCATTGTATAAATACAGGACTTTTTGTTTTTAATGAATTTAAGTATAATGAATATTTTACATGACGGAAATTTTACTCTACCAAAATCATATTAAAAATTTACACCATTTTTCCAAAAGCTTTCCATAGTGTTGAAATTACTTTCATAAAGTTCACCATACACTTTAAACTCTGCACGTATATAAATATGATAAACTTTAAAGAGAATGATGTCAACAGCTACCTTCTTTTAAAATCTCATGTATAGGATAAATTGAACAGGAGGTATTAAGTTTAGAAACAATCCACTAAATAATCGGAACAAGACTGAATAATTTTATAATAATTATTGTATTAAATCTACTACATGTTTACCTTAGAGTTGAACGATGCACTGATCCTTGTCTCGAAAGTGGCATGTGGGAATCGGCATCTTCAAACTGCTCATCATCCAAATTAAGGCTTCCCTGTCGTGATGGCATTACTGCTCCCATTAACCTCTGCAGCAAGGACGGTCGCTACATCATATTTCAGGTTTTAAAAATTACATTACACTTTTTAAAAATGAATGAGGCAACTATTATGGCAGACATATGTACGCAAATGCTGCATATTAAAAATATTAAGCTTACGTAGTTGTATAGTACAAAAAGGAGCACAATTTAAATCTATTTCTAAAAAATAAAATTATCTTACATTTACTATCACTGAATGATGGCAAGTAGTAGTATGTATTTTTTATAAAATTTAAATAAGCAGTTCTGAAAAAAAAACTGATTAAAATTTCATGGGTAATACAGCCAGTTGGTCAGGTTTGATATATGAAGAACAGTAAAATGACAAGATAAGTTAATGCTTTCTTTACTGGTAAATCATGTACATTTTTTAATATAGAAATTAAATAAACTTTTGCATCAGATTAGTACTGTCCATTAAATTTATTTTTAAAATGAAAGCTGGAAAAAATAGTCAATTATTCTGCATAACTTAAATAACCAAAAATATATTCTAAAGATAAATATTGTAGTATTGGAATGAAGAAATAAAATGATTGGAATGAAAGATAAAAATTATTGAATTATTGGTTAAATTTTATTGAAACATCAAATATAATATGCAGTTAAAAGTCAAATGTTTTCTGGTGCTTTGTTACACAACTGCATATAGGATGTAGAGGAAATATAATGCTAGCAAAGTAAAGAAGAAAATACTAGAATGTTTAATGAAGAAAATATAAATAAGGTATATAGATAAAATCTTATCTATAATAGATAATTAATAAGGCATATAGATAATTATTTATATCTTATTTATATAAATAAGGTGTATAGGTTTATTGTATAGATAAAATCTCATCTATATGCCTTATCTATACACCTTATTTATTAAAATCTTATCTATCTGCCTTATTTATATTTTCTTCTTAAAATATTTCAAATTACTGAACTACAGTTGTCAATATGAAGGCAAATTATAATGAGCAGTTCTAATAACTAAATGTAGCAATTAGCAAATTTTCAAACAAATATTACTGAGAAATCATCACTTTTCAAAAACATGAACTTTACTGATTATTGTTTAAAATCTTACAAAAAATTAAGATAATTAATATTTGAAAATAGAATAAGAATTATTAATATATGAATATAATGGATTTAATTTACTTTTCATTTGAAATTTAGGGATATTAATGCATTAATATTACTCTTTAACAAAGATGCCTATTAAAATTAATATATTCCAATAGCTTTTTTTATCCAAACTATCTTTATCAAAGTCTTACAAATTTAAAAATCAAACGAAATTTGAGAAATTTCTTGTCTACTGAAAAACACACATTCAATATTTATTCACTGCAGATAATTCATTATATGCTTTTATTGAATGATGTAAAAATTAAATAAATTAACCATCTTTTCTTCCATTTACTGCGAATAAACTTATATTTTATAACATATTGTTTTTAATCTCAATAAAAACAAATCACTAAAACCATTATCATAATAGGAAACTTAAATAACCTAACTTGCAGCTAAGAAAGTAGTTTATTTATTCACGTTAAAAATGCTATTAAAATTATTTTAACAATTTATTATTTATTAAATCTTTCGGAACTTTTAGGAACTCTTACTAAGAAAAGCCATAGCAGAGTTTATTCCAGCAGTATTTCTTTTATGTTATTTAAGTCTCTGAACAGCAATATGTTTATATATGCTTTATTTATTTCATTATACAAAGAAATCATTCAGTTTAACACATTTTAAATAAATGTAGTTTCAGAGATTCAAATCTCTTATAATTTCATTTCATAAAATAATATCCAATGAAATACACTGACCAAATGAAAACATTAACATAATATAAATCCCTTTTTTATAACCAAAGTTCTCTTCCCTTCAGATTCAATATAATATTAGTATTTGTTCATACTTGATACATGTTTTTTATGAAAGAATATCCCTCAGTTCTACTTATATATATGTCTGGATGATGTTGCTTACGATCACTTCCTAAAATGGTACGAGAAATGTTTGACCAGATTCATGCTAAGTGAATTTGAAAACCATGAAAAGAATTCTTTGCCATGTTCTTAACTTCCTTTTTTTTTTTTTTCCCCCACTAAAAAAAAAAAAAAAAAAAAAAAAAAAGAACATTTGTTGAAAAATATCATTTCTGTCAGAACCAAATTAATACATACACAACAACCACATTGTTCAGGGAGTAGAAGTCATTTAAGTTATATATTGATGGTGAATGAGCACATGCTTCTTAATATAATACTGCTCAGACTACCAAAATGAATACATCCTGCAGTGTATCCAGAGAAGAAAAATCTTTGTCTAAATGTTGTACATGAGCCTATCTGCATGATGTAATGAAAAATGAGATTCATTTTGACATGCAACCTTGACCTACACACTGTTCATGTATGTTACTCATTTGAGTTACTGGAATGACAAGAATTTGCATTTATTTATAAAGACCTATTAATTTTAAATAAAAACTGGGCAGATTATATAGAACTATATTTTCCATTTGTTTTACTGCAGCACATTTAAGTTATATCAATATACATCAATATTAGAAACATCTATAATGTGGTCTTTCCATTTTATATATCAAGATATATTATATTAATTAGACATCATGTACATTGGCTACTTGCTAATTTTGATAGCTTCCAATTTTGCAAAAGAAAATTTTTCAGATCTGTCAAATAACTTAATTATTGCTTGGAACATTATCTAAAAATAAATAAATAACTAAAAGGTGCTATATTGCATATCACACCATTACTCAAATTGAGTTATATTTGCATTCAGTACTTTTTGAGTTCTTAACGGATAAATTTTTCCTCATGCATTAAATACAGCAACTATTTCGCTTGGAAAAAACCTCCTACAAAATTACTTTTTAAAGATGTATAGTTCTTATAATATTTTTTGCCACAATCAGTTCATCAAGCATAATATTAATGGATGATAAAGAGATATCTGTACAAATTTTCACAAATGGCAGTATATTTTATGTTTAAAAAAGGCAATATGAGTAACAATAATTATATTTTAGATGAGGCAATAACATTCTTTGATTTAAAATTAAATAATCTATAATGAAAAAAAATAGCATCTTTAATCAAATCCTCAATAAACCTCAACAAGAGATGTTGCCCCATTAGCTGAAGAACATTTTTATATCTTTACAGATAGGTTACATTTTCTTTTAGTATGATGAATCTAAGAAACAAAACATGAAAAAAATATTTTCTTTTCAGTGTAATTTTTTTTATAATGGATGACAAACATTGCGATCAAAATTGTGAAAAAAAGGTTCAAGAAAAATTAGAATATAATGGCACAAATGCAAATAAATTTCATATTTTCTACCTTTTTGCAGAGCTGTTTTCATTATACAGATGATTCAGAAGTTCCTGAACTCACATTGTACAGGACAGTATGGTGATTAGCCAGAAGTCTTGCATGCAAGACTTGAAAAACTTAGACTAGCAATGGCTAGTCTGAATCCAGAATGCAAGTTTGAGTCCTACACAAGGTTTGGCTGTTTGTGGGTGCCTTCTTGTGGGTGTAATATCAGTTTACCCCCGTAATGTATGCTGGGCAAAGCTCTTAGTGATAACATGGTTAAATGACTGATAAGTTTTAGCCATTGGGAACGGGGGATATTATTTACTGGATCAATGGAGGGGAAATATCAAGTTTTAATGAAAATTTCATCCACTGCAAATATCGTCTGCGCAAAAAGTTCGCATTAGCATGTTTAATCATATTTTGTTAATGGTTTTTGGCATTTGAAAGAAAGAGACTTGCTTTAGAACATTGTGTTGTGAAATTTGTAAAAAAAATATGGTTATCATTAAGTTGTCTGAAATGGAACTATCATGCTGCCAGATTAGAACGATCATTGACTTTCACTTATGTGGAAAAAAGCTATAGAATGTCACAAAATTATCTGTCCACCTTTAGGTACTAATGTTGTATCATATGACACTGTGAGGAGTTTTTTGTTTTGGTATTGAAAGATCAAAAACAAGAACTATGACTTCCAATAAACAGAGCACTCTGGACAGACTACTGATGTTGATTAGGCCCAGCCGTGAGAACTTGTGGAAGAAAATCAGTATGCAACCACTCAAGAGCTTGCTAAGTAGTTAGACATTAGTGTCATGTCCATTAGTCATGTTATGCATCCCATAAACTTGATGTACAAGTTCAATTGCTGGGTGCCACAACAGCTAACTCAAGCAGATAAGGACAGACATGCTCGGGCCTACACTCATCTACTCAAATATCAATGCAAGGAAAAATTCTGGACTGGATCATCACTTGTGATGAAAAGTGGATTTAGTTCAACAACACAGACCAAAAAGGGGAGAGGTTGGTCTGTGCCCAGTGAGCCCATCGGCAGTGTCGCAAAAGTGTATTTCGACTAACAAAAAGATCATGGTTTATATCTGATGGGATTGCCATGGTATTATCCACAAAGAGTAACTGGAAAAAGGTAATACCCTTGACAGTAAGGTATACAGTGAGATACTAGTCCGTGTTGATGCTGCTATCAAGGAGAAATGTCGAACTGAATTCTGGCATGAAAAGGTAATGTTCCATCAAGATAATGCAAGGTAACGTGTACCTGCATTCACCGGCTGACTTTGTACGGACTTGAATGGGATCTTTTGTTACACCCACTATATAACACAGACATCACTCCTTTTTTCCACACCTGTAGCTACACCTTGCTGGTGCTATCTTCCATTCTGCACAAGATGGCTGAAATAAGGTTAAATGCTTTTGAACTCAGGGCCACCAAGTTTTGGGGCTGAAGGTTTGAAAAACTATCAAAACAATGGCAGAAAAATCATAGATTGGGGTGGTGGTTACTACCCGCACTAAAGGTAATGCTTTCATGTTTCTTTCCTAACTTTATTAAGAACTTTTTTTGGCTGAAAACTTTCGCTACAACCAGATAATTTGTGAATATTACTGTTTGGGGCATATGTGTCTGACCTTTCATGAAAACACATATGCAGATTACAAAGCAAAATACTTGTCTTGATGAGCAAGAGGAGAGAATAAGGGGCAGTCAAAGCATCCAGAGACTCATGGAAAAATACAGATTTGGCAATGTTAGAAGCTCAAAGATTTGCAGAACTACATCATTAACAGCAATGCATGATATACCAATCAGAACTTTGAAAAAAATTAGTGAGAAACATATGTTGTTGTATGGATTTGTGTACTGTAGAATATGGAGGGTGTTTGTGACATATTAACTCTTATTATAAAGTTATATGTACAGGGATTAATACAATACATCTAAAACAAAATAAATCAGTAGTAAAATAAAATTGTGATCTTTCTAGCTTACAGTTTGGGATGTTTATATTGCAGTGCATTTACCATGAGCTGCAGCTTTCACTGTTCTTTTCTGCATTTTGCATCTGTTAATCATTTTCAGTAACACATATTTTTTAACTTTTCACTGTAATAATTTAGGCACCTTTGTAAGGTCTAGTTATCAAAGAAAAGCTGCTGGACACATCTGCTATAACTGAAATCATCAATAAGGGTACTAAAGAAAACTACAAAAAGTTAAATTCTTCAAGTTTTCTAACATAAAAAATCATACTACACATGCCAACATTAAGTGAGAATACTAAATCTATGCGATAGAAGAGATAAGGTTCTACAGAAATAGAAAGGATGGAAATAGTATCTATACTACCGGTGAATCTGAAGGATGAGGAGATTGGGAAGGACTCTCCTGCAATCAAAGACAACATTTCATCTCAAACATGTATATCAACAAAACTATAATCTACATTAGTGCTGCTCACTTGTAAAGTTCTGAAATAAATAAAATGATTGTACTTTTCGAGAATTTCTGAATGTCTGATTCTCGAAGTTGTGATAAATTACATATTTATACTCATTGTGTGTATATTTACTTCGTCGATTTAAAAGCCAGAATTGAACAAAACCAGTTCACAGAAAAAGAGAATAAAAGTTATTTTCTTAAAAAATGGACTTACTGAGTGAGAAGCACTAATCATTTCATATTCTAAAAGGTATCACAAGTTATCTACAAGGATGTAAAACACTGACTATAAAAGACACTTATAAAAGGAAGGGTACTAAAAGCGACCAAGTCACTAATATTTAAATAGACAGCAAACAAATTAAAAGTAGATTGCTTCACAATCATGTGGTAAACTGCAAGTCAATGTTTGTTTTATAAACTTTTTAAAATATTCAGCATGCAGTATTAAAAGGTTTCCAAATCATAAAAAATTTTAAAAGTTTTATAAATTGTACAACAGATTTAATTATTGATAAAATTGTAAATTAATTATTATGTACAAGCAAATTACTCCACAGAGAAATGTGAACATATTCTGTATAATTAATCCTAACCAAAATTTTATTCCCACATCGATAGAAAAATTATAGGAATATCATTTCTCAAAATGTGGGTAATTTGTAATTATGTATTAAAATTAAAGAAGGGAATTTATATAAAAGCAAGCTGAAATAATTATGATTCATGATTTTTCTTTTCAGCTAGGATTTGTAACACCTTGAAAAGGCACTATTGTTTTCAGTTAACAATAATACAATAATAATAATTATTCATTACAAATAAAGATTGGAATACAACATATATCGCCAAACAATAATGTATAAGATATTTTGGTATTTACATATTATCCCTCTGACAGTGAAATTGTCACCAAGCAGAATTACTTAGTTCCAGTTATGGATAAGCATGACATAACAACATACTCACAACATCTACACTTTTGTTTGATGTAAACCTGATTGATTCTTGAGAAGCCGCCTTTTGTTTTTATGAATGAGGATGTTTATTAACTGTTATTGCTGTATTTTTCCCTCTAATTTTGAAAAATAATGATTAAAATTAAGAAGGTGCCTTATAAATACAGAACAGCAAGTGGTGGATTATTGTAAAAGTTATAGGGTCCTACCATAAAAAAAAGTGTGTATTAATGGGTACGATATGATCAGCTGAATATGGGCAACAAAACATTTAACAGACTGGAACAAGACTGTGAGAAATTTGCATGCGTAGTGGTAAAATTGAAAAATCGTCTAAACAAGTCGCAAAATTTAAATGAATTGTTATTAAGGATTATTTTAAATTTTAAATGAAGATATTTGGATTTATTCATCAGAATTGCTGTTTTTCACAATTGGAATTTCGGGTAGACATGGAACAGGGTGTTTTCACTTCATTGTACAAATAATGGAAGTATTGTAAACGTAAAAGAATTCAGGTATCCTATTTCAACAAAAATATATATTTTGACCGCTCTCAAATCGATTTGAATGATGATTTTGCATGATATCTGTATGTAAAGAAAGAATAAAGGCCACTTTTTTCGAAATGGATTTAGAAGAGATCTTTTTTGTGGTATCCATACTTACATATGTATCTCACATAACTCAAAAACAAGTAGCCTTAGAACACTGAAATTCTGTATGTGAGACTATTATAACATGCAGTTGTGAATCTCCCTTTTTCATTGCAATCGGAAGCAACAAATATATACTTATTCTGTTACACGGCTCAATGAGCTCAGTCTTTTATTCTTATATGCTATAAAATTGTGCATTTTTTTTTGCTTTAAAAATGATTGAATTATGTTGTTCTGTTCTGGTTAAGGTTTTTATGCCTTTAATTAACCTGTATGCAATAGCTGTAGAATTGTCAGCAATTTAAAAGTTTGAGTGTGTTAAGCCTAACAAAGCCACTATTTGTTTATATTTGAAACTCTTAGTAGAATAGTAAATCAAGTCAGTTTTCATGCCAACTTCAGTGTCTTTTTGATGAGGGGACCAAAAGTAAATTTTTAATTTTGTGCACTGAATAATCTGTGTTCCTGACTGCTGGCCGAATTGCTTGTTTTTGCATAGAAACTCCAATTTTAATCGGAAAAAAAA
>KK112794.1:61426-97750 GCA_000611955.2 Stegodyphus mimosarum | reverse complement strand
AAAAAAAAAAAAAAAAAAAAAAAAAAATTAACTATTTTTCTGTAATTTACAGGTGACATTTGACAAAATAAGTTTAAATGAAATGCAGCAAAAATGTGTATAATTTAATAGTTAGGGAGGGGTACAAGGAGTACAAGGGAGTTATGTGGTGTTCACATCAGATTTTTTTCTCCTGCAGAGCATCTGGGCAGAAGTGAAGTTAAATTACTTGGTCAGTGTTCCCCAAATGGATTTTCTTAGCAGGCTGTGAAGAGGAGTTATAATGAGAAAAGAGCAGTTTAAAATTATTTTGTCATTTGGCTTTTATGTTTGGAGCGAGAAAGTTTGCGCTTGCAAAATAAATTGTGCTTTCAAAGTGACAGAGAACATGTGGGGCACTTCATTAGTGACTGGAAGATGGTGTGATGAGTTTTTTATTAAGCTGTAATTAAAAGGTTATGTTTGACTGCCCGTGTGTAAGAATTCCTTGTTTTTGGAAGATAACAGGAGTCGAATTTTCTTTCACATGGGTGCTTGATGACTCACTTTGCATATAGGTGTCAGGAGGGTCTTTCCAATTCGTTTGAGTTGAATGAAAATAAAAAAGAAATGGAATAAATTCATCCTGCATTGGTCAGATCTAAATTTTATGTTTATTTTCAGTCTATAATATTTTGATGGGCATAGGAACTGAGATTTCCTCAAAGGAGAAAACAGATTTGGTCTAGATCTCAAACAGTTTAGGCTTCTGCCTCTCTGTGGGGGCCTGCAGTCCTAGGTGCAGTGGCTTGTGACATTTTTCCTATCCATTTTACAAACCAGAGAAATGGGCAAAGAAGTTTTACACTGCCAGTGCACTCTTGGCCCCATGTTTAGCAGAGAGAAAAGGCTATGAATGCCAAAATTTGCTTAATGAAACCTTGTGTAACGAGAGCATTTTTTTCATTGCATCTGTGTCCCTATCCCTGCATTTGGAAAAATCTCTATGCAAGTTCGTCAATTGGCTTTGATGCCATTCAGTACTAGATATCATGATGAATCAATGGTTGACATGGAACCTATTCTGCTCCACCTAGGAGTGATGAAGTTCAGAACTATCCAGGATTCTTCCTCTAAGTGGGTAAAGCAGCGGCTGTTTGGGAAAGCTGTGAAAAGTCCTAAGAATATTTTTGAACATTTTGTGTTGCTTGCAAAAGATGAGATGCCAAATTTTTCTCGAGTCTGGCTTTTCTCGGCTGAAATTTTTCTCTCAGGTCAGGAGCTTGTGACACTAAAATGAACTGGTATTCCCTCAAACTTAAGTTGATTTTATAATTTTTTTATACTATTGTATTGACTTTTAGTGAAGATAGTTTTCTTTTTCTTTAAATAAATTTGTAAAGAAGAATTTTAAATTCTGTAATTAATGGAAAATTTGAGACTACTTAAATTATTTTAAATACTAAAATAAAAGAAATAGAAATTTTAATCTTTAAATCACTTAAATTTGTGAAGACAGGGATATGTAAAATGAGGAAATTTTGGTAACAAAAGAAGTTAAAGTGTCACTGAGGTAATCATTATAAAATATGTTATTATGGATTTTTAATTTAATAAATAGATAAATGTTGGAAGATGCACAGGTTTTTGTATTACTTGAAGGGCAATGGCATGCCCTCTGTTTAAAATGTGAATACTTTAAGAGATTGTAGGGTCTGTTGAGTTATCCCAATTACCTGAATGTTATTTAACCTAGAAATTAATAAACAAGTTTAATTGTTAACTGTTGAAAGCACTATTTTTGACCTTATTTGGCGTTCTACCAAAGTTACTCCATCTGTTTGACCAGAAGGTTCTGAAAAGTACCCAGTCACTCCATTTGTTTGAAGATCAGGAAAATACAGAGTTCTACTTACTTGAGCTTGTTTATAAAAACATAATGCAATTCACTCACTCTTATTGATTGAAAAGATTTAATGAGAAATGCTCATTAACCCTCTCAGGAGTGCAGGATTTTAGATCTGTCATTGAAGACCTGTATTTAAATAGCATTTATTAGTTAAATTTATAAAATTACTCATTTCAGTCTCCATTTTCTTAAACTTTCATTCACTAAGATGACATTAACATTGTTAAAAAAAGTAAGAAAGCAAAATATCTTAAATTATAGGCTAATATCTGCTAAGTGACAGAAAATCTCATGACCGGATAAAGCCAGTCGTGCCACTCAGAGGGTTAATGATGAGCACAGTGAGTTTAATTGAATTTAATGAATTATTATTTTTAAGGGAACTATTGATTGGTATGTATGAATATTTCTTGCCTGATGTTTGTGGGGTTTGTATTAATAAATTAAATTGCTGGCTATCTCTAATTAATAAATTAAATAACTGGCTGTCTGGCTATTTGGCAAAACTATGGTGAATTAGTATGTTTTCAGAAATTTCATTAGAGACTGTAATGGTATAAATTTTAATGATAGATAGCATATTTATAAAATCTGGCTAATGAAATGAAATTTTCATTCATATTGAAGTGCACTCTTTAGGGGGATAAGAGTTCTATATCTTCCATTCTGCTGGGCTGATTGACGAAATTCAAATTGCGTTTTCCATGTCTCGAAAACGCGCCTTAGGATATATATTAGATTTATATACAGCTTTGTTCTAATATAGGTATTCTGACACAAAATCGGACTTTTTCTGAAATAACATACCAATTTTTTCCCATATTTCGATTCTACGACTCAAATTATGCCTAAATATTAAGTTTTGTAAAATTTGGTGCAAAATTTATGGAGAAATTCAAAAATTTAACTTGGCGAATTTTTTTCAGTTTGAGCCAAGAATAATTCACTTCGGAAACTTCTTAATATGTGGCAACCTATTTTCCTTCGCTTCCATTGTGCAGAGGAGGAAAAAAAGTCACATTGTTCCTGCCTTTTTACATTATGGAGTCACCATCATTCTATTTTCAACCATATATATCCATACCAAAGTCACCATCATTCTATTTTCAAATAATTTTAACAAAGTGCATAAACCACATTTTCGTTATTATCACTTTCAAAAATATGCCAAATTTCAAAACCCACCAATATATAAATTCATGTATATCTTCGAAAATTTTGAATAAAAAGCTCTAATTTTCTGCATCTCTGCTTAGAAATACACCTTTAAGATGATTGTAAAAATTTTATAGGTTATAATTCAAATATTTTTTGAAAAATTTATAAAAATTATTTAAAAATACAAATTTAAAAAATAAATCATAAGAAATGGGCGAATTTTATTTGGAATGAACCTAAATTTCAAACTGTATAAGAAGGAATCAAATAAGTTTCACAAAAAAAGAGACATTAATAAATGCATACCAAATTGAATTAACATTGAGGAGCTAAAATTTTGAGAGCTAATTTTTTTAAAACTGCTCATGCGATTTTTACAAAACTTGGCACTTTGGCATAATTTGAGTTGTAGAATCGAAATATGGAAAAAAAAAATTGGCATGCCGTTTTAGAAAAAGTCTGATTTTGTGTCAAAATACCCATATTTGAACAATGCTATATATAAATCTAATACCCTACGTCGTGCTTTCGAGACATGACAAACACAATTTGAATCTCGTCAATCGGCCCAGTAGAACGGGACATATAGAACTGCCCCCCGCCCCTTTTTTTTTTAAATTTTGGGCAGTGTACATGTATTGATTGTAATACTAAGGCACTGCAGAAGATTTATTTTTCCTTATTTTATAAGTCTGAATTTGAATCTTGAATAAGTTAATTGACTTTAAGGATATACGCTTACTTATTTGACTATCTCAGCTTTATGGATGTAAAATTCCGTATAGAAGGGTGGCTTTCTTATTCATTGCACAGGAAAATTTCTCCCAGCTTTTAATGCATCTGATTTCGAGTTGGCTATATATTTGAAGAAAAGAAATCAAAATACGACGGGCAAGAGTAGATTTTCAATTATCATCAAGAAAATACCATTTATTCATACAATTTTGAGGAACTCTCAAATTTCAGGGCTAAGCTCTTAATGCTTGGAGGATTAACTTGGTTCAATCTCCCAGTCTGTCATAGTATAAGAATTCAACTTCTAAAGTTTTATTCTTTATTTTTGTCCAGTATTAGAGAGAAAGAAATATAGCTTAGCTTAAAGTTGTAATTTTATTTAATTTTTTTTCTACATCATAAAAGCATTTTCATGAAGTGCAAAAATGAAGTGAGTCAAATACTGATTGTTTACAGAATCATCAATGAAATCAGTTTCTTGAGAATTCTGCAGGGACAATTGCACAGTTTTGGTGGACCTCCATGGACTTTCATGGTCAATGGGATAATATGTAAGTACCAATGTTTTCCTTATTTTTAGTATTATAAAAATATGCTGGTCATCAGTACAAGAAACTGAATGATTAAAAAAAATATTTAATATCTGCTCCTTAAAAACATTTTGCAGCAAGTGTTATTTTGTATGATAATGAGATAAATAAATAATTTGTAATATTCTGTAATATATCTAATACATAATTATTAGCTCTATCCTTTGCACACTATCATCTACATACAAAATAAACTTGAATGATGATGATATTTGATCACATAAACGAATGGCAATTCTTTCTATACATTTCTTCTTAAAATGCCATTCAAACAATAATATACCTTTTTTTTAAATATTTTAATCATTCAAACCATAATACACGTTTTTAATATTTTGATCCTTTTCTTTTTATATTACTTTATATTCAAGGAACAAATACATAAATAAACATCACAGCTTTTAAAACTTAAATTAATTTTGAGTTGAATTTTAATTTCATTCAAGAGTAAAGACTTTATTTTTTAAACTGGCAATATTTGATATTATTTAGATTTAAGGGCAAAAACAAAATATTTATTTTTTATATCTTTTAATTAAATATATGGAACGGTAAATTTTCCTTCAAGGTGTTAGAAAATAAACTGAAATTTTAATATTGCATCCCTTCCCCCAATTGTAAAAAAAAAAAAAAAAAACTTTTCAGAAACAAAACTCCATTTAAAATTACTAGAGAATCTAAAATACTGATGACTAAGTAACATGACTCGCTCATTGATATAAAATGGATTAAAAGTACAACAGAAGACCATTTATCGTATTTCCAAAATGGTCACTTACAGGTAGCATCAATTTTCAAATCCCAAATTAGCAATCTAGATTTAATGATTTTTCTCAACTTTTTTTGTTTACCCGAGAAAAGTTAAGGAGAAGGAAACCTGATTTAACAAATGCTTTACTTGTATTAATGGAGTAAAAACAAAAATTTTAAAGAATTTTCCCTGAAAATGAGCCATTTTATGCCAGCTTTAAATTACACAGGAGTTAAGTTTACATGCAAGTTAAAATTAATGACAAATAAGCTAGATGAAGAATGGATTGAAAAGTAAAATGCAAACAAGGATAGTAATAAGCAGCATTTACTTTACATTTTAAATTTATAGCAAAATAATTAAATTTATAGCTATCGAATTAGATGATACAGCAGAACTGGAATGATGGAGAAACCATCATTAAGTCAAAAATGTATTAGTTTAATTATTTTGCTATAGGTTTACATTACACAGAAAATGATATTTCGGGAGAACTTTTTTTGCTTTATTTTTCCCCTTAATTTCAGCAATCTTTATCTTGCTATTTATCTATACAATTTAAGTCTTTTACTGCAAATGAAGGAAAAGCACTAAATTAAATATTATCAAATTCAAATTCTCTATATTTCTCATATTCTCTTCTATTTATTTAATATACTTTGTTCACAGGAACCTGATGTTTGTTAAAAATGAGTTTTTAAAATTTTAATTTCCCACTTTATTTTCTTACGTAAGCAAATAAAAGAAAATCAGAAAACATATCTGTCAAGTTCTCTTATTTCTACTTGCATCACGTACTGCATTTTTCATATGAAGCTACTCAGCAGTTTCAGCAGAACTTGGATACCTTCAAATTTTTTCTCTTATTGCTGAATTTCAGATAAATGATTTGTTAACATATATTTTTTTTTATTATAAATTCTTTCCATCTACAATCCAGAAAGCAAATACAACATAAATTATTTTACCAAGTGTCCAAGAGCATGTTGATGCATTTTTTTTATTAATTGTGATAAAAAATATAAAATTCGAGCAAAGTTTTGCTTTCAAAAGGAAAAAAAAATAGTAACTAAATAACTTTATTAAAATTCAATTATTAACTATTTAAAAAAGTTAATTAGTATTTAAAAGAAATTAGCAGTGGAATGTTTTAAGCATAAGTAATACGTTAAGATAATTAAATATACATTAAGAAAAATTAATGGTGATAAAATTTTATTAACAAATATAGAATTAAAAAAGTAACTAAACAAATTTTAGTACTTTCTGATTAACTGTCCATGACAAGAATCACCAAGCAAAGTGCTATGTTACCAAAGTAGGCAACCCAAAATTTTATAATAATGTACTTATTTGGCAAATCACTAACGACTTTGCATGCGTTACACCAATGCATGATATGCATAATTGCAGTTTTGACATTCGAGGGTCATTTTTGTAGTTTCTGCTTTTAATAATACCTCAACTTGTTAAAGTGTTCAGTCTTCTTTTTCCCCCTATAACAAATCATAATGCCACTGTGGAGTTTGCCTGCTAATGAGAAAGTTTTTCTTGCATTTTTAATTTAGTTAATTTGTTATTATATTATGTAATTTTCAGTGATTCATTATCGATGTTTCTTTTATGTAATTTTTAGTGTTTCATTATGGATGTTTCTTTATTCCTGTTCAGGTGATTGCGACAATAGCTTTTCCTGAATAAGAGCTGATTTTTTTTTTTTTTTTTTTTTTTTAGTGATGATATTTTCCAAATCTGTGTAGTTATCTGATGTTTTTCTAACTTAAAATTTGATATACAGGGAGAGTAGTGCCAAGCTGCTTAGCAATACCAAGTTCTGCAATTCTTTTAGGTTTCCTTAAGTTAAAACAGGTCGATGTGTACATGGAAAGTAATACCAAGTTGTCCTGTAATGCCAAGAATTCTGCAGTTCACTAATGTTTTCTTTTAAGTTAAAGCAGATCACTGTGCACGTAAGGTGAAGATCAGGAAAAAAGAAAGTTAAGTGATTTATTATGAACGTTTGTTGCATTTTTAATTTACTTAATTTTCTGCTGTTTAACATAATTTTCAGTGTTTTGTTATGGATGTTTTACATAATTTTTAGCGTTTCATCATAGATGCTTCTGGCCTTTTTAACTTCATTAAATTATTCCTGTTTTATATCATTTTCAATATGCTGCCATTTTTAAAATTGGTTACTGCTTTTCATGTGTTAGGTTGTCAAAACATTAATTGTATAAATGATTGGCGTCTTTGTAGGAGGGTTGAGCAGTGAATAAGAAAGTACCTAAATTTCTTTTACATTTCTAGATGTTGTAATTACCAAAAGTGCATAACATAACTGCACATGCTTTCAACTTAGAATATTAGTTAAGTTATACACACTAAAGCTAACAGTATTAAATGTGAGTAAAGCACAACTATATTTAGAATATTAAATAAAAGGAATGAATAAAATATAAAATTAAGAACAATAACTGCAAAATTTATTATTCCACAGGTGAAACAATAACTGCAAAATTTATTATTCCACAGGTGTAAAAGCAGATGCACATCGGCTATATTTTTCGTTTAAATATGTACGGATAAATATAAGATGAAATTGGTTATTTATATCTATGTAAATAATCTTATATTAAATAAATTACAAGTGATAGTATAACTAATATATGCATGAAATGCATTGATTATGCACTAATTTTAGGAAGGCTATTTCAGAACTTTCTTCTGTGCTGTTGCATTGAAAGAAAAACTGCCTGTCTCTGTTACTGCATGTTTTTTCACAATTTGGCAGACAGTCAGGTGAGTACGCATGCTCTTTCCAGTACATTAGGGCAGGGACAGATTAACCTATTCTACGGCCCTAGACATTTCTTCCTGCTGGGCCCATACAGCCAGGGTGTTATGTAATTTTTATGACAACTTTCTAACAAAATAATAAATGATAGGTATATAATATAGTTAGTTAATTACTAATAATAATTAATAAAAATAGTTAGTTTTTCAAAGATTTTTAATACAGTTTTCATTGTTAGCATAATTATAAACATGTGTTTGATTACGTACCAATACAATCAGTAGAATTGGAACTTTTTGTTTGTATGTCATAAATTAAGAAAACAAAATTTATTTCATTAAATGTTAAAACCATAGTTTTGGAAAAAATAATTATGAAATTAACTGAAAAATCCTTTTTTCTGGCTTTCAATTCTGCAAATTTATCAATTATTTCTTTGTAATTAATATTGTCCAATGAATTTTGTTCTATGTATACTGCAGCTAAAGAAGTCCACTTTGTTTGAATTAATGAGTTTTGTAAACAGTTTTTTATGTATTTTAACACCAAAAACGATCTTTCACCAGATGCATCCCATACAAGTTAAAAATATGCGTAATATGATTTCCATATTTGGAAATGTCCATACAACTTTTGTAGTCTTTATAAATCGTAGCATGTCAGATGACAATGTTAAATTTTGACTTTTACAAAGTAATAGAAATTGTAACAGTTTCTCATCCAGTTCTTGTGCATCAATGTCTTCATTGTACCATTTTTTAGTAATCATTAATCATTTAGTAAGTTTTTAGTAACCATTTTTTTGGTATCTTAATTGATACATTATCATTTGAGTTTGTATGAAATATTTTAAGAATCTCATTAATGTCTTTGTAACTTTTGCTACATAGTTTTAGTTCAAAAGATATTTTGTCACCTATTACGTAAAAGAAAATTTCATTAAAGGCTTCTTGACCCTGATTACATGAACTTTTATCATCCCCACCATGATGAACTGTATCAAAAAATTCTTTCCGTATTCACAACCATATGAACAAGTTTTTATTTCTGATGCATTTAATTCCTCTGCTTCTGGAAATAAATTTATTAAACTATTAACATAATTAAATAAATTGTCAAAAATACTTGCCACAAACAAGATTGGCATAGTAGGGTCTTGTAAGGATATATTGCTTGCATTTTATTCTAGAAAGAATTTTATCCCAAATAACTGTTGATAAAATGAATTTGAAGTTATTAATTTTGTTTGCTATTTCTCTGGATTCCAGTTTTACAGAACATTTCTGAGATTCATTTAGATGTATATCAAGTAGAGCATTTTTTTATTTCGTTGAATCCATAGCGAATTGCTTTAACTGCATCAGCTCTACAAGACCACCTAGTAGTATATAATTTGTTTTACTGTTAAATGCTCATTATTTGCTGCAAAACGTTTTTATAAAGTGTTCCACCTTTCAGTAGACACTGAAAAAAATTTATATACGTTTTCTAATAAATTAAAACATACTTTTGCTTGCAAACAAACATGATTTACTAACGCTATTTACTACCAGATTTAACGAATGTGAAGCATAAGGAACATAATAGGCTGTTTGACTATGTTTCATAATGTGATTTTGGAGCCCACTGTATTTTCCAGACACATTTGCTACATTGTCATAGCTTTGTCCTCTACAGTTGCAAATATCCAGACCTAATGTTTTAAGTTTCTTTAAAACTTCATTTTCTACTGATTTTCCTGTGTGTGAATAAATTAGTAAAAATAATAATAAAAAAAAAATCTCTACTCTAATACATTATCAGATACATAATACAATGTAAAAGTTAACTAGTCTACAAGTGTTATATCAGGGGTAGAGTCAATTATAATTGAAAAATATTTGGTGGCTTGAATTTCTGACTTCTTCTTTGTTCAATATTCACAAATAGTAGTTGACGAAAGTTAACTTATTTTGCCTCTTCCAGTTGACCTGAATTTTTTTATATGCAAAGCTAAAAAACTCATCAAATTCTGCCCCATATTCAAGAGCTCCTATGTAATCTTCACTATGGGAAGAGGAAAAAAGTTCGTTATTGCCATAAAATGCAAGAGAATTTTAGCCAAAATCTTTATTGTTGCTACTGCCCATAGCAGTACTTTTCTCTAATATATATTTTTTTCCTTCTAAATATATTTTTCAATGATAGTGTCTATATATCCCTCAACTAAATTTCTTACTAATTTAATATACATTTAAATACATAAAATTTAAGTAGCATGTCTATGATCAGTAGAATTTCAATTTCCGTGTTCTTGTACTCTTACATTTACATTTTTCCAGTGTGAGTATCCTTCTGTAAAAGCTGTTCGTTTGATTGAAAATATCTTGCAAACACAGCAGTAAATTGCTTTACTTTTGAACTGTACACTAACTATCCTCATTCAACTTTTTCACCATTCGCTTTATTGCAAATAAAATATTTTTCTTTAATGACCGAGTTACAGTTTTTCCATCTTCTGTTATTGCATTTTTAACAGTACCTATAAATGAAATATTTGATGGTGGTTTAAGCAAATAATGTTGCATGTCTGTTGTTAAAGGCCAAAAAGAAATGTTCAAATTTTCCAAAACTAAAGTATCATTAATGGTGTTAGGTATATATTCTATATTTTAAATTTTTTCTCCATCACTTGCATTTTGGTTTTTTTCCACAACATCTGGTATTCCTTCTATGTTTTTCATTTCTATTACTTCACTTTCGGTTTCATTGCTTTCTGTCACTTTTGCGTGTACTTCCTGGTTTCCAGAATATTCCCCAACTTCTTTTTCTATAATCTTTGCTTCAGACTAAAACCACATCAATATTATTCTGTTTATGTATTAACAACATATTTAAACAGAGCATTTTTTTTGTTTATTTATTTCTGCCTGCATTTTCTTCACATGCTTTCTTTTTTTTTCAGTACCGGAAGCGTGACGATAATTAATTTTATTTAAAATATTTACAGAATTTATTATATAAAAAGCTATTTCAACCGCTCAATTAATTAACCACTTCAGAAATTTAATATTTAGAGCCCAAAATTGTCTCTCTACCAAAGAACATCTATGTACATATTCTTTTCTTTCTTATCTTGCTATGTTTAATGTTTAATGTTTTTACTAGACTTCTACATAGACAATATGTGTCACATCCCACCTACAGATTAATTAGTCAGCAAAATCTTGTTCATCTACAGTGGGCCATCTGTAGCAGTACATCTTAATAAAAAAGGAAACCTTTAGATTTATATTAAATTTAAATTGAGTGTATGGATACACTTTTTTATTTTGTGAAATAAAAGGAAACTTTTATTTTACTTTTACATTCTTTTTTTTTTTTTTAAGTGGATGATTTGACTGATCAACCAAGAAAACTGGGCCTTAGACATTTGTCTTATTTGTCTATGCTATGGCCTGGCTCTGCATTAGGGATAGTTAATCTTACAGTCGAATTGAATTTTCTTTGCAAAATCAATCATTACTGGATCTTTTTAACCTTTTGCAAGGTAGAAATAATTGTAAAGCAAAAGACTGAGAGGGTATAAGAAAAGACAAAGATCTAATTCCAGTTTCTCAGCAGCTAGTTAATTTTATGATGGTGATAAGGGACAGCATTATCCTACAGAAGAAAAAAAGTTTTGTTAAAAAATTGAGAATGTTTTTGATAAATTACAAACCATACCTCATCCTTCAAAAATGAAGCATCATGAGCATCATTAATACTAATTTTAGGAGCAACTTTAGGATCAAGCAGCAATTATCCATTGCTGAGGAACACAGTGTGCATAAATTTGAGAGCATTGGACAAGTTATTTGAAGGAAAATCAGGAAACAGCCAATCCCCATTTCATGCTTAAGTTGTGGGTCAAAGAAATTTAAAAAATAATTTGTCCACAGACAGGAATGCAATTAAAAATGCTTTTTGGCCCTTTTTTTACTATTGCTGGATGTGCATCATATATACTTTTAGTCCAGTCAATAAAGGATTTGCCAAAGAAAAAAATATAGAAGTTTTTCTCATCGTTTTTTGTGGTACTGAATCCAAATTTTAGGTTTGCTACCTTACTGGCTTCACAAAACAAAATCCAGCACTTTCATCAGTTTTTCGCTTATAACTCAAAAACTAAACATTTTTTGAAGATGACCACTCCATACAAAATTAAAGTAGACAAAAACTTCCTACTTAATGCATAAAGTTTAATGTTTGGACAATCTGTGATGCCGCTAAAGTACGCTGAAAAAGACTACATTTTGGCTCTCTGTTAAAAATGCCTTTCTAACTATGTGATGATGCCCTAATATCAATGTATTATGACTTGAACTAATTATTTCATAAATGCATATATAATAATATATTATTATTATAATGTCTCAAACTAATCGTTTTATAAATACCGGAAATTGAATACTTTATAAGTGCCATATATGCCAGAAACTAATTACTTTATAAATGCTGGTATGCTAGGTCACATTAATGGGATTAACTAATAGCAGTGAGGTACGTAATTGGCAGACACACTAATTTACAGTAAATGAATGGTAAATCAATCTTTTAAATGAAATGATGGTACAGCAGACTAATTTTGTACTAACTGACAGATCCAGAGACGACATGGAAGCAGCAATACAATCAACTTTCAGGTTTCTTGAAAGCATTGTAGAGGAATGACAATTTACAATTGGTGAACTGATGAAAGTGACTTTCTTGTATACCCAAAAACAGTAAAACCATTCCTCCTTGAAAAGTATGGCAGTGATGCATTGGTAACAGCTAATATGCCTTACACTGTGTGTTCCAAGGCTACAGACAACAAGGTTATTACTGATTCATGGTATCAGGAGAGGCTAATAATTATTAAAACAGCAACTGCTGCTATCATTAAGGGTCCACGAAGTATATGACATGACACAGTACCCTCCAGCAGATAGATTTTAGAAGACGTTGACAATCTCTGACAGTAAATAATCTGACGATCGTTGACAGTAAATAATCTTGTACAGAGAAAATTTCCAAGAAATACAAGTGAACATGCATTTTTCATGAGATTTTCTTCAACAATATGTAGAATTTTACAAAATTTCATATATCCAAATATTAAAAAATGATTTGTCTAGCCTCCCAATTTATTTCCCAGAAAACAAAATCTAATGTAACATTCTCTTCATATGTGTATCAAGAATAAAAGCATGCATTCACCTAAGCCTAAGTACTTTTCTCTTCTTTCCATTACACATAACTAACATCATCATACAGGAAACTTCTGAAATGGCCTTTGTAACATTATGTCAGCTGTACAACTTTGATTAATCAAAAGATAAAAAATATGTGTAAATTTGGCCATAAAATTAATGACAGTTTAGTTAACAGTCATTTAAAAAATAGTACTCACAGAGAAAGCATTTGCACCAGGAATTTTACCAAATCGTGTTTGTTTCCAATTTTCCAGAATAAGCAACCCAGCATAAATTTTACCAACTGTCAATTGATTGGCACCTAGAACTATAACAAAAGAATTCTAGAAACTATAATAGGTGAAATAAATATATGAATATTACAGAAATTACTGGGAGAAGAATTATGAGAATGAGAGATTAAAGATACTTTCGACAGCTATTAGAAATTGCCTAATTTCATGGGCTTAATTCTAAGGAGATAATAGCAAAGTTATAACTTTTTTTTAACAATGGAGTCAAAGGTTTGAAGGTATTAAATGTAGGTATCTTTAGAAGTTTACATTTCTGATGTATTAACAAAATTTTAGATTTCAATGGAAAATAATTTCAAATTCCAAAATGAAGAATATCTTTTACAATTTAAAACTTGAACCAACTAGTTAAAAATTAGTTTAAATTAAATGCTAAAAAATTCAAATTCTATATTCTATTAATGCTGATATTTAAAAATATGCTCAGTTATGCACATATTCAGCTTCAATTTTAATAAAACAGGCACAAGAAGTTTGTTGGCCTAAAAAGATGAGATATCTTTATGAAGTACTTTTAAGATGAATCTAGCTGGTATTCAGGTTACACATCAAGAAAAGCACAAAACCACCAAATGCAGCTAAGTCTTACTATTTAGCAGTCTTTCAACTTGGTTTCCACTGGGTCTGCTTAGTTTCAAAAATAAATAAGCACTTTCATACATTACAAAAACAGAAAAAGGATACTAATTCAGTGCATTAAAATAACAATGAAATATTTTTCTTTCATTTTTTAATCTAGGATTTTCATTTCATATAAAAACAAGATTTTTTTTATTATAAGGCACTCATTAAAAAAGAACATTCATAAAACAGACATAAGCATTCATAAACAGGGATGCACATTTCTTAAAAGGTACCTTCATTAGGAGGAACCAGTCTATTTATTTGTTTTTTTGCTTGAAGTGGCCATAGTTTTTTAATTGTGTCCCTCAGTTCTTCATCAGCAGCATCCATCTCTGAAGCTATAACCCAAATATTTTTTCCATCAATATCTTACAGAAAAATAACTGCATATTCATTTGTTAATAGAGTGGAAATAAACAAAACATTTTGGTTTCCTATATGAAATACATAGATTGCACAGAATAATTCTTTTGGTAGACCCAAGTAGCAGCAGAACTGAAGTTTCTGGACATAACTTAAAAGGTTATATGTACCAAACACATATTACTTTCAAACAACTTACATACTACCAGCAAACCAAACACAAGCAGTTATCAACAAACAGAAGTTTAAAACAACAGCAGACTTATAAAATTAAAAGAAATAATAAAATGATGAATGCTGAGATGAATAAGTAATAAACTCAAATAATGATTTCAGATGTAAAATCAAAACCATGAGGCACTTTAAAATACAGGACTAAATAAATAAAATTAAATAAAGAGACCTGTCTCTTTCAGGTACTGAAACAAACTGGTAATAACCTTTTTTCTGGTCAGGAGGGAAGTTACACTTGTTAAAGTGCTTTAGTCAAAGTCTCTTAAAATTTGGAAAAACCTTATTAAAAAGTTATGTACAGACAGAACACTATCAGAGTTAGGACACATTGGCTCACTCTCCATGATGAGAAGATGGTAACTGTGAATAATTTGGGAGCGCCCAATTCTAGGTCGAGTTAACATGACTTTGCTTGATGCAGTTCTTTCACTATTCTGCCCTAGGATTCATGCATCTTAGCTTATTATTTAGTTGCACATTTCAGAGTTGTTGCCATTTGTTCAAGACTTTTCGCTTGGTGACCTTATTGATATCATTTTAAAGAATGAGTTGGTTCAACAAATGAACTGCAGACCTTGCTGTAGTATCTGCCAGTTACCACTATGTGTCTGGGAACCCAGTAGTAAAGAATTTAGTACTTATGGCTTCTTAAGTTATTATTTAGCTTGAACACTTCAGCAACCACAGGGTTCTGGATATTGGAGAATATATCAAAAGCTTTTAACACAGTATATGAGTTACTAAATTTTCTTGCACAGCTGGGAAAGTATGACAGGCCATAATAACAGTAGTTAACTCTGAAGTGAATACTAAGTAACCAGCATGTAATCATTGACCTTCCATATAGTTTTCAATCATGAATGCTGTCACAACATGATTCATTGCTTTTGACCTATCTGTAAATATGGAAATATAGTTCCTACATTTATGTGCATTGTAAAAAATTTGCTATAGAAGCCTCATTAATGTTTATTTTATCAAAATGGTGGAAAATATCCAGAACCTGAATTTGCACATGCCAAGGTGGCATTTCCAGATTCTTTATTGTTTGGACATTCATATTCGATATGCAATACTCTTCAATTAGCGCCGGAACCCTTGAAGAGAAGGGGCCATATAAGATGGTCATATTACAAACAAGCAATAAATATATTATTAGGTAAGGTGATGTTAAGCGGGTGGTCATGTTGTGATAGTATTTTGAAATAGAAGCTATAAGACAATTGCTCATGTCTTACACATAGCAATAGTTCATAATAAACATACAAAATTTCTACAGGAGACATTCTGAACACTCTGGAACAAGTTTTAGAATGATGATGAAGAGGATCAAGTTTCAATACCACAGAAGATCAACTTGAACCATAGACCACTGAACCATAGTCCTGTTTAGAATAAATTATATTTCTGGAAACAAGTAGGCATAGCATAATGATCTGCACCCAGGAGGTATCTAAGAATTTTAAGACGACTTAATATTTTAAAGCCTTTCTTTCTCAAGTATAGTACACGTGGAAGGAAGATCTGTTTTCAGTTGAATACTACTCCTATGAATTTAGCTTTAGGCTCAACATGAATCAATTATACATGGAATATGCAGCTCAGGCTCAGGATGGAGGTTTTTCTTTCTACAAAAAGTATATGCAAACTCTCTTCTGGCTTGAAAGAGTTAAACATGCTGATTTAAGCAGTTCAGAAGCCTGTTAATTGCAACCGGAAATTTTCTCTCCACATATTTTATTTCCACACCTTAACAACTTATCTGGAGATCATCAATAGACAATGTACCTGAAACAAAAGGAGGGAATTCTCTCAATACAGAGATTAAGCTGAATAGTGTTAAGCTTATGACACTCCCTTGAGGTACACCCTTTTCTTGATAGAAAACATCTGACAATACAGAAACAATTCGCACTTTGAAAGATCTAGCCTTCAAGAAATTTTAGATGAGCACTGGTAGGTTGCCAAGCCACTATCATAAACATTCCTCAGAATACCATATCTATCATAAGCCTTCTTCATATAAAAAAATACCAAGTGTTTCATGAAGGTATTACAAATGGAGATTTCCAAAATAAGAATGTTATCTAAAGTTGATCTCTCTTTACAGAAACCACTCTGATTGGATGAGATTATATCGATTTTCTCTAAATAATGGCAAAGCTTATCACCAGCCTTGTCATTATTTAGAGAAAATCAATTACTTCTTCAAACAATCTACAATTGCAACTGATAAATGTGACTAGCTGGTAGTTTAAGGGCCTTCCTGGATCTTTTCCTCATTTAGCAACTGGGATAAGCTTTCTTCCATGCACTTGAGAAAATGTTCTCATTCCAACCTCTAATAAAGAATCTCAGAAGGACATTTAGTGACTTATAGGACAGATGCTTTAGCATATTATAATCAACTCTGCTAGGACATGGACGTTACCTATGTGTCTTCATTAGAACTCTTTTTAATTCCAGCATGGTGAAACTGCTGTTATATGGCTCTGAGTTGAGAGATTTTGAAAGAAATAAGAATTTTTTCAGAGACTTGCTGGGCAGAAAGAAATGTTGGTAGGTAACTGCTCTTACACGATAGTAAAATTCTCACTTGCTGCATTTGCAATTCCTTCTATGGTGCTGATTCATGGCAATCTTCTTATAGAATGGAAAGTAATAGGTTTTTATACATTAACTTCTTTACTCCTTTCCACACTCATTTGCTTGATGCAGAAGCTGAAATTGTTGATACATAGGACATCGAAGAGCCTCTTTGGCTCTGCAGTCATACTTTTTGTGCATTTGCATTGGCTTTTTAAAGGCCTGAAATGTTTTCATAAATGGGATATTGGTACTGTTGTCTATGAATCTCTAAGCATTACTGATTCCACCATGGTTACAGCTGTTTTGAAAATCTTGTTGATGACAAAGTTTAGCTGCTTAAACAATAACCTCAATGTTGCCTTCTACTGAATCCACATGTGCATCATTCACCATGTTTTCAGCAAGCTTTGCATAGAAAGAGAAAAGAGTCCAGTCTACTTTATACAAAATGAAGAACAGAGGTCTACGATAGGGCTGTTTCTGATAATCTCCAAATGTGACAAAGGAGAGAGGTGATTATTATTGTGAAGATCATTCCCAACCCTCAATTTGTACAGTTGAAACAGAGATGGTGAACAAATGACTTGATCAATAATGTGAAATGTCCTCATGGGCTGATTAAAGTAAATTTCTTTTCTGTTACTTAGGAGGAAAAGAGAATGATCATTGATCACATTCTTGATCTGCCTTCACTTAAGTTCTTATTTTTACTTTCCCCCAGAAGAATGCGGCTGTTAAAATCCCCCCTAGAAATATCAAGAGTACAAGGAACTCCTCAATTAAATCATCCAAATCACGCAGTTCATGCACTTATTAGGAGGCAAATACAAAGACCACTCAAAAATCAACTTTTGTTAAATGAACCTGAACAGCAATAGCTTGGAGGTATGCCACTAAAGGAAGAATACTTGAGAGGCAGTCAGATTAAGTTTGAAGACCAATACCTCTGCTGGATTGATCACTCAAAAATTGTCTTTCCTGGCATATGAATACCTCCTACATTTAAGCTATTTTTCAAGTTTTAGAACAGTTTTTTGCATTACAAAGTAGATAAGATAATGGCCATTTATAAGGTTTTATAATGTTCAAGACTTGTTCCTCAACATGAGGGTTTGCTCTGCTACTTTTTTGTTTTGCAGGGTAAAAGATGTTTTGGAATATCCACTCCCGTGTCTATTTCCATCTGAATCCAAATCCCCTGAACACATGTTCTCTAATGACATTATGCTCATTGGATGAGATTTTGACGCCTTTCCCAGTATTTTTTTAAATTTTTTTTATTTTCCTTTCCCCCCACATCTGTATGTTTATTCTTCTAACTTATTGTTTCTTTGCTGGTATTGGGTTTCCTTGTATGTTTATGGATGGTTGCACTTCCTGTGTGTGATAGATAAGTGTTTGGATGATACATTTTATGGATTTTATGGATTTTATGGCACATTTTATGGATTAGAAGCAGCAACAAAAGATATATTTGAACATGGTTGAGATTCAGAGACCATCTTCCTAGTTTTAGAATATGTGATGTTTTTGCAACTTTCATAGTCTGTAGCTTCTTTTCAGTTTTCCATTAGGGACAGAAACAAGAGGAAATGTTGTGTTCTCCTTTGCAGCTTATGCATACTGATGCAAGAATCACTCTCACAGCCCTTGACAGAGTAGCACACACATGCAAGTTCTCTTCAGCATGATATCTTTGCGTGACCAAAATGCTTGCACTGGAAACATTGCATGGGGTTGGGGATATATGGCCTCATAGGACAATAAAAAAACCAACCTTTACACTTTTGAGCAGATTATTCAATTTGAAGGTCAGGATCACGTGTTTCGCTTCAAGTAATCAGCTTTCTTTATCTTTTGTCCAATCACCTTCTTTAACCCTTTTGTTTTAATCAACTGATCTGCTTAGCAACACAAATTTTCTCATCTGAAAGCTCAAAGATGAATTCTTCCGCTAAAATGGAAAGGAAATCAAACTTTGAGATCACTCTCTGGCAAAAGTTTAAAGTTTTATGCATAAGGACACCTACTCCAACATGCCCAAGTTTGTTTAATCCTAGAAGGGTTGCAGACTGACTAAAGGAACTGGTTTCAATTAACACCTTGCTTAAAAGTGGTGATTTGATTTTCTTTGATTTGTCAACACATGACTGAATGTGCATCTGTACGAAAGTTGGAGAAGCTTTTGAAATTCACCTGTTGTATTGTTGATGAACAGCAAATAAAATACATGTTTAGTTTAATCAATGTTGGCACTTATACATATTTTCTTGTTGAATTTATAACTGCTATACAAGATTCATTTAAAGAGTCCTTATTTGAAAAGAAAAATAATTTGGACCCGGCTTACCTACTCACCACGAAGTTTAACAAGGGGATGCAGATTCTTGTGCCAGGCCTAACTGGGTCTATATGTGAAAAAGAAAATCACAAGGGAGAAGAAAATGGAAAAGTAACAGACAAGGAAAGGGGGAAAGAAAATGAAAAGACATCACTACGATTCGGGGATCCTGACTGACTCTCACCAAGAGGATCATCCATTGAACAGAGAACTAGAATACCACAGGACTGCCACATCTGTACTCATACAGAGTGAATACCTGAGGGCTAGTAAACCTAATAAACTATTTTTTAAAGTCTGCATATGTATACAAGATAACACACCTTACACAATGAAGAAGCATACTAATAATGCTTCTCCTTCATTTGGTAATGTTGGATACACTCATTATCACAATCTAAGCATAACTAAATATAATACTTCATAGGTATCTATTTCCATGCAATTAAGTGTGAACACACACTACATGCAAAGTGGTCAATTTTGTTCCAATAACATCAAAATTTACTCCCCTTTTTTCCCAATGCCCAATACTTTTCGATGAAAATTCCATATGTACTCATTTCATAAATTGCTGAATATTACCATTTTCTTGAGTCTAGTACTGAAAGAATCAACCTATATTGCATGTTTTTGAAATTCCAAAACTATAAGTTTGACCCTTCAAACATTTACACCAAACTTGATGGATAAGCATGAAAAAGAAGAAAAATCTACACAGTCTTTCTCACAGTTATAGCCCGGGATGTTTCTCAGAAATATAATGGAAGGGGAAGTTAATAAATAAATAAAAGTAAAAAGTAAACTTAACTTTCTAGAAAGATTTTATGCTCTATTTAAAACACATATTTTAATTACTCTAATTACACTTTAAAATTTGAAATAAATTAAAAAAGTGTGAAGTTTAATTACTTTTTTCTACTAATCTGAATATTCCAAACAGTTTAATTTGGCTGAAATGTGCAATTTTCCAGAGTTCTCAAATTAATTATCATGAGATTTTATATGTTCATGCCTATATATCCTTTTTACTTACATTGAAATGATTTAATTCTATTTCTTTTTGCCAACAGAAGCACTTTCTTTACATCTCAAATGATTAGTCTTATACCTATGCAAAATGCTCTTTTTTTCCTAGTAATTACTTTCAAAATTATTCCTATAATATTAAGTAAGTTTCTTAAGAAATATGAAACTTTTCTTTCACATACTTTACTTCTTTTGTTTATTATTTATTTTTGACAGCAAATTTTTATTTTTGACAGCTATTGCTTAGAAATGTATTTCTGTTAAAACTTGGTCTAAACTAAGATATCACCGTAAAATGCAGGGCAAAAAGATATTCTGATGTTAAATTGAAAAGAAAAGACTAATAAACAAAATCAGGAAATAAATATAGACCAGGCAAAATTTTTAGAACATAGAAATATATTTACCTGATCTCATTTTAATACTTAGATTCTCCCTAATAAGTGCAAATAAGGTAGTGCTAAAATTAACTTGCATATCTTCATTTAGAGGCATATTCATTCTTATTAATTTCTGTGGGAAAAAATAATAAATAACTGAGAATAGGACTTTTGCTGAAAAATGCATAAATGAAATAATACAACTTTTATACATAAAAATGATCCAAAAATGCATTTTACATGAAAATACAAATAAATTACCTTTTAACTTGAAATGAAACATGATTTTGTCAAAGAGTAATAATGCCATACTAAAAACTCTACATAATTTTAAAATCATCAGTTTTAAACTGATGAATTTAAAATAATTATTCTACATTCTATTTTCTTGAAACTACTTACCTTTTCTATATGAAAATATACTTTGCAATTATATCAGTGAGAATTTTTTTCACTATTGAGAAAAGTGCATTTTCACAATGAATACAAGATTGCTTTCAATGAAAAAAAAATCTACACATTGAAAAAGAAATGAATCAGTTTTATCTTCAACAAAACATTTTCAATAATTAAATTAAGTTACAAACTGTATTCACAATTAAACATAATATGCAAATCACATGTGTCAGTAATGCCACCTAGAAGCACTATAAAAAGGAAGAACAGTAGACTGTTTTAAATACTGGATGCTTACAAATGAAATAACTATTGAAGATATCAGGTTCCTAGTGGTTGAATAAGAAAAGAAATATTGAGGTTTAGGGCAAATTTTTTATATCTTGTGAAAGCCCATATTGGTGTAATAGGCAAGGAGAGAGCTGGCATGCCGGCCAAAGAGGCTGCTATGGGTAATGCCCGGGATGCATTCGATATTCAAACATAAAAAGTAATTGTTATTGGTAAAATCAAGGATTTATATTATGATTGCTAGAAAGAGGGATGGAACATTACGGGAAAAAGGAGAGATTATTTGTTGAACTTTGAAGTTTCTAAAAATATGAGAATGCTGTGTGATTCTGATTACAATCAAATAATTAGAGAACATAACTTCTTTCCGGGATACCTGAAAAGATTTAATTTGCAAAACAATAGTTTTGTAGTGCTGAAGGCAATGCACAACATTTCATCGAAGACTGCATTTTATCGTGACATGTTAGGGAAAACATGGTAACATAAACAAATTCTACCGCCGCAATAAAGAGTTTAGATTTGATGAACTTTATAAATGGCAATAGAACAATACCGGGAATTTTAGTTTGATGTTTTAACTGTATTTTTGTTTTGATCTTTTAACTGTATTTTTGTTTGTCTGTGTTGGATGTGCTGCATTAACCATGAGGCTGATTATTATCAGCCAGGATGGTTGCAGTACACTTGCATATTACATTACATTACATCTTGTGACATCACAAGTGGGGGATGGGATTGTAATATTTATTTCATTAAACCTGGGAAATTTTGCATTTTGCAGTATCTGCAATAATAAACATCAATAAAACATTCAGCGAAGGATCAACTAAAGAATGAAGATTGTTCAACAAATTAATACTAGGATGAGATGTGGATATTATACAATATATTGTATACATTCATTGCTGGGATTGAAAGACACTCTATGGTGAACTTCAAAGGCATCTCTGCTCTAAACAGATTTTTTTTACTATATGGTAGTCTTCTGTTCGTGTTACTCATTATACATTCTTTTTACAAGGTGAAACAGTGCAGTTCTATATTGAACAGATATGCAGCAAATGCATGACAAATTGTGTCTTTAGTAATCAGAGCATGTGAATAAACATGGAACCTCATTTTTTCAGGATAATGCTCAGCTACATACAGCAGTGTCAACCATATAACAAATCAACAACTTTGGACACAAAATTATGCCATGTTCCCCATACTGTCCTGATAATTTCTTAACAGATTATCATTTTTACCAGCTCTTGAGACATTTTTTGTCCAAAAGATGTTTTGTCATACAATGCATCAATTTTTTGGGCAGTGAAGTATTTTTATCACTTGTAGAGACACTAAAAATGTGGTACAAATGACCTTGCCATAGATTGAAAACAATGCATTGATCTTGCAAGAGATTACTTTGATTAAACAGGTTCTTTCAGTTATCCTTAAAATCTGTCATTTAATTCACAATAATGCAACTGCTTTACAGTTTCCTGTCGCTACTTTGCTTGGGAAAATTGAGTATTTTAGAGTTTACTCTGTGAGTGATACACTCATTTACAATATTTCCTAGGCATCAAAGAGAAATTAGCCAATATTTGCAAGACATCCACAAACCTCTACCACACAACAATATGTGTTTCATGAATGATACACTTATATTACCATCTTTCCTTCAACAGCGCGGATGGGTTTTGTATACTTCATTTCACCCATTATTACATAATAAAACAAAATGAAAAATAATTAATGCATAGTTTTAAATGGCTGATACAAATAATATTACTATTATTCACTTTATATAGGCTCCTTTCTTATGACACATGAATTTTTAAAGTATTTCCACAAATATTGCGTGATTTAATATTTGACACTACACTTGTAACTCTGTTTCATAAGATAACATTTTGTATTTCAAAATGATTATAAAAGTTTTTTTAATATAATTACTATTGCTAAGTTACCTTATAAGCTAGACGATATGGACATTTATTTCCAAATCCCAAGGGTGGATCCATGTTCCTAAGCATCTGGTACATCTCAGAATATGATATGAAACCACTAAAAAAATAATTTAAGAATTTACATAATTTATCTCCATAATAAGATTATTAGGTATTTTATTACATTGGAATTATAATAGCCAGAAAGGTTTTGAATTTTTTTAAATGATCCATAATAACGTTATAAAAATCACATCAAATTGAAATAATTACTTTTTAACTAAGCAAAATGCTATGCAGAATGATATCAAAGCAATTTTTCCAAATGCTACAAAATGAAAGAACTATTAAACATTAATGTATTTTTAGAAATGATTTATGTTATACAGAAATATAATGACTGATACATACGTTGCATTGGGATCATACTCTGCCCAAGCTCGTATATATTCATCAAGATGATGTGCACCCAATATTGATGAATCACGAGTAAGATAATCAAAATTATCCATAATAACAGCAACAAATAAATTAAGCATCTGTTAAAAAGAATAATTTTATAAATAAATTTATTAAATACAGTTTATTCATAAAATAATTGTTATAGAACAATGAAAAAGAATTAAGTTAAAATTTGTTGAGAAAAAATCACTGCTAGATATGAATATCTCAGAAGTAAGACAACATGGTGATATTTGGAACTTCAGTGTTTCTAGATTTTAGCCATCAGTATAAATCTGACGTGATTTAATATAAGACAATATATAGCCAAGGCAACATTCAACCTCACTTATTATTTAGGTCCAAAAGAAAAATGCTAACCCTCCATAAACACTCAAGGACTGAAAGTGTGATTACATCAATTAATGTATCATCATTGTCCATTCTGTGACTCCTTAGCCAATGTTTGAAAGTGGCATGCAGGTATCTTTGGTAGTTGGGAGAAAACTGCATTTATAGACACCTGCTTCCTTTTATTGAGAATTATAGTCTCCATTCGTAGATGCTATAGGAGGACTTTTATTATTATTATTATTAATTTGGGGGGGGGGAGCTGATAGTCTGGGGATCCAGATATTGGGTGTTTGGATTTCTAACTTTGTACTATAACAGATTATAACAGGCAATAGAACAAAGTACAGTTGGTTCTGTAAAGATGGTAGCAGACTTTAAACGAATTTTTTTTTTCATGTTGTAAATAAAATGACTTTATAGTTTAGATGAAATTGAGAAGAGGAGCTGGAAGAATACATAACAGAATAATGGCAAACAGAGTATTTTTACAAAAATCTCAAAAGTATGGGTCAGGGAAAGGAAATGCTCGTGTCTAAAAGTTTAATGAATTTATATTTACAATTCATACAATTTAGTTGAAATACTTACTTATTATAAAAATAAAAATTAAAAAAAATAGAAATCAGTTATCAGATTTAGTAAAAAGAACCCGAGACTTTATCTACTGATAAGCAGAAGTTCAAAGGCTTTTCCTCCCATATGTGGAATGGTTCACAGCAAATTTATATATTCATTAGCAATACTATAGGAAATGTTAACTCCTTAAAAAAATCTAATTCAGCAAAGGTTAATTAAAATAAACCATCACACAGTTAAAGAGAACTGCTCTGTATTTTCTGTTAGTAAGGAAACTGAATATCTCATGAAGCAGGCCATTTGGCCAGGAAACAACCATGGAATGAAACTACCTGTTTTTGTTGTTCTGCTCCAAATGAATAAATTTTATACATTTGGCACTGGTAATCCTTTAAAATGAGGAGAAGAGCTAGAAATGGCTGTGAGATGTAACTGATAAATAGTTAAACAGAGACTTTCAAATAAGTAGGAGGAATAACCTTATAAATTTGATAAAGACATTGTAATTAAGAATTGACACGTACGATGATGCATTTTAAATGAAACTGATATTTATTTTTTTCTCCCATAAAATGTAGATTTGTGAACACCATTATTTTTATTCCTATATTTGTATTTAAGCTAATGATTTATCCATTTTAAAATTTTAATAAATTTTTATTATTTTTTGTTAACTTATTTGCATAATTATTACAGATAAGTAGAAATGAATGTTAATTCAATTACTTGTTAATTAGGAATTTAAAGTTTAAGGGTAAGTGAATATATCAGAAGCAAACTCACCAAAAAGGAACAAAAGAATATGAAGCTGACAAAGTAAGTATATGCCAAATTACTACCACATTCATCTCCTTGTTTATTTGACTTTAAATCACAGGGTCTTCCTTTGACACAGTCCAACATTATAGCCTGCCAAGCTTCACCAGTTGCACACCTTCATTTAAAAAACAACAGTAATATCTACACAATGAATGCAACTTATGTAAAATTATTAACATGTTTTAATTAGAAGAAACAGAATAACTACAATTGTCATATAAAACACAGCCAATAATTCATGCAAGCAAAATGTAAAGTGCATACAGCATGCAAAAAAAATAACATAATGGTTTTAAGGAAAGGACACTGACCCTGAAACGAGAGTTACAGCCACTTGTATGATCAAATTATATAACGTCTTTTAAAATATTTTTCTGTTATTTCCCATATAATATTCAAATTTCAAAATTATTCAGTGAAAACCATGAGTGAAAATTTAATCAAACTATTCAAATTTCATTTTAAGTCACAAATTGTAGAGCTAACTAAAAGTATTCTGTGTTCAAATGAATTCACATGTTAGATCCTATTTTATGAAGCAACTTTACAAGAAAATCACAAAATCTGCATTATTGTTCCTTTATAAAATAAAGGTAACATCTGATTATATGTAAATTAAGTTTTCTAATATAAGTTTTCAATGAAAGAGCAAGACTGAACCAACAATTTGCTTAGCATTTTGTAATTTCTTTTATAAAATATAACCCAAAGTAAGTGGGTTTAAATTTGAATTGCACTGCACTTGAATGAAATTTAAATTTGTATCATATTTTTAATAACTTAAAAATTGTCAACAGTGCTATCAATGTGAAATTATTTTCATGGTCTTTGAATAAAAAAGAAATGTTCAAGGCCCCAAGCATATTTGTTTACTAAGTGCTTAAATATGAACAATTTTCCTTTTAATATAACCTCTTTTACACAATATCATTCACTTCAGCTAATGATGAAGAATTTTTTATATACTTAGTTGAACAGAAGAAATTTACCTTTTAATGTTTGCTGTATCTAAATATTTTATGTTCAGTTAATATAAAGTATTTAAATACATGAATTAAGAAATTAATGAAATAAATAATTAATGCATAAAGAAAAGTAATGAAATTTATATCACAAATTTATGTATACAAAATGTTTTTATGGTTCGTTATGTATTTTGGCAATATTTCTTTTATAATTTCTACATATTTAAATAGATTTTTTTATCATGCAGCTAATTCATATTACACTTAGCCTCTTTAAAGGGAAAAAAATCAACAGTAAACATAAAATGCATTTAGATTGAAAAAACTGCAAAAAATTGAGTAAATGTAGTAAACCATGAAGACTAGAATGCCCTTCGTTAAAAAGTATCATCATAAATTATTTATAATTACCTCCATTTTAAATAATATGCCACCACACATGTAATAAAAATCAAATATATAAAGGATACTCCATAACTGAGCAAATCTTTTAGAGGATTTTTATTTTTAGTACTTGTTTCAAGTGAGCATGGATGCTAAGTATGGAATAGAAAACCATGCACATATTTGAAAGATTCAATCATCACAAAGTAATGCATACAGTGTAGTAAAATTTTAATTTTTAATGTAGGTTTGATACAAGCAAGAGCAAAAGGAATGAAATCTATGGTGGAAATTTATGTAATATCTTATATGTATGTATGTAAAATCTATGAAAATCTACGTAATACCTATGGCGAAAAATCATGTTAGATTCCATTTTGACAAGGTAAACAAGGTCAGCATCGGTCTAAGAAATTTGATTGTCTGACCTTTCTAATGATTTACAAATTAGAAGATGAGAAGTCTTTGACAAAGAACTTTCAAAATTCTTGATGGAATCAGGCCTAATACTAGTATAAAAAATGAAAGAAACTGGAAAGTTACACAGAAAAGTTACAGAGATGTACATGATTTTCTTTCATCAAACTAGGAATGAGGATATGCAACTTATTGCAAACAAAACAGAAAATCAGTTCTATATATAACTTTTTTTTTCATTTAGAACTGTACTTAAATGGATTCTGTGTATGAATCTAAAATGGAATCAATACTGGCTTTCTTCTGAAGCATCAAAATCGAATTTAACCTTATTTAAGATTCATTTATGTAATTGATAGAACTGATATGCAATAAATTGCTTTAAGTTTTTTGGAGAAATTTATACGTTAAAGACTATAAGCTAAGCTCTGAATAGCCCACACCAAAAAAATGTTTTAAATAGGTCAATTTTAGCAAACAAATTTCTCCCTACTCCTTATGAAACACAGAAATCTAGAAGAACGAGAATAAAAATTAGCAGGCAAGATAGCAAATTGTTACAAGTAACAAAACAATATGTAATGAGCGGGAAGATTTTCATGTATAGTTTTGAAATACTTGATAACATTAGGCACCTTTTATATTATGCTTATTATTAATTTTTGTATGCATTAATGTTAAGTACACTGAATTAAAGCCATTAATATATGTATTAAATATTCCTAATTATTTTTCTTGCTGCAGATGATTTATATGATTACAGCAAAGCTTTGAAGGCTATCTGCCTAAGGGAAGGGATGCCTTCGTGGAGGACTTTCTAATGGAAAGTGGCTTGTATACATGTTACACATGAGGAAGACCATGAAAATGCCCATGCAACCAGTCTGTTCATAGGATTCGAACCTTGGACCAAACTACAGTACGCAGTGACTTTTCTGCTTGGCCGCTGGTGGGCCTGCCACAGATGGATAACCATTTGAATAAAAGCTTTGTGAACTAGCAATAAAATTTATTTTCATTCATTTTAACAGTTACCAGTGAACCCTTTAATTCATAAATATTTAAAATTGGTTAAATATATTTTTAATTTCTTTCTTTTTAATTTATTTGCATACAGTTTATAGTTATGTTTCTAAATTGATTAACACAAGAGCTTATAATTTAACATTAAAATTCAGAAGGAACGCTTAACTTGGTTTCAAGATTGAATAACAAGATCTAATTCATTGTTAATTGTTATACCAGAAATAGAATTACAGCAATTTTATGAATATTTTATTATGAATTTAATCCAGAAACAAATGCTCAGCACATCTGTTCACTTCTTGCAAACATTTTACTTCTTTTACACATATAGACATCTTTAAATAATCTTTCTGAAAGGGAAAATTTCAGATATGCCATTCCAATAATCAATAATTTTAAACACTGCAAATTTAAAAACTCATCATTTGAAAATAATAATAAATAAATAAATGAAAGCTTGAAAGATAAACTGAATTCAGATAGTAACTTTAATTTTTATAAAATTATATCTGCTAATATGCAGTCATTTGAAAAGGATCTCATGAGGAAAAATCAGTATTATGCAAGACTTTAGGAAGGGGAAAAAATCTAAAATTATCAAATTCTGTTTACGTTATCATCCATAGTTTCAATACTGCATTACAGCTGTAACTACAAAAAATAAATCACTATCTAATATAAATCAAATTTCCATTTTTTTAAATAAGAATCAAGGCCATTCTGTAATTCTAAATTATATTTAAATCTGTGAAAAAATTTTTCTTCAAAAAATTCTCACATATTTGCTTTACTTAAAATTCAGTAGTGCTATTCAGATTTGCATAGCTAAGGAAGAAAAAATGAATGACTAAATTAAAATCTACCCCCTCCCAAATAAGAGTCCATTTGCTTGATTTTAATAGCTGATTTCATTTAGGATATTTGAAGAATAATTTTGTGAAACAGGAAGAAATTTCTTAAATTTGACATTTGCTCACATGACTGCAAATTTTTTTCCAAGCAATTTAAGCCAATGGGCATAGGGAGATTTCTTAGTTGTTTATTCCATTACAATATAAAATTTCAGTCTAATCTAGGTAAAATAAATAAATAAAAATAAAAATAAAATTCTAGTACTCGGTGAGAGTTTCTTTAATTCCAAAATCTACAAAACAATTTTTTAATTTGAAATTACTACTAAAAAAAAAAAACTGCAAATGCCAATTGTTTTACTACCATAAAAAAAGTACCAACTGTGATAACTCTCACACTACGATTTAGAAGTGGTAAATTTACAGGGTTACAGGAAGTTTACAGGGTTTTTTTTTCATATAATCAAATCAAATTTAACTAAATATAAATGTATAACTTATTGCACTCAACATTTACAGCACACACTTTTACACCAGCATGCATCACATACTACAAAATGAAAATTAATAAAAGCATAAAGAGGAGCAGAGCATTCGTTTTCACCAAATTTCTCAATGCTTTACTATATACAATAAAGCAACATAATTTTTCTGCCAGTATAATGATTTCTGCCTATAAATTACTTTTAGACTGGAGAATGGCAGAACTCAAATGAAACTGGTATTTTGCATGCAAATGTCAAACATCTGTAGGCGTACAAGGACTGCGAATGTAATTTCAGATATTGTGTATACAGAAAGCTCACAGCATGCTTTTACATTAAGGACTTCAGAATGATATGGAGATGCCTTGGTATACAGTTATAACTACTTTTGAAATGACATAATAAAACAACAAATAGTTTACAAAGAATAAATAATAATGCAGTTGAAAAGAAGGCTTACATTTTATGTATGCTTTGTCTTCTACCAAGTAATTTTGCCAAACAATTACTTGGTAAAAATTATTAGTTGTAAACTTGGGAATATTGTGATTAATATTTTCTAAATATTAATATGTTTAGTATGTTTTAAGGATGTATGCTCTCAATAAAATGATGATAAACTGTCTGATGTGTCTTTTTTAAAAATTTTTCATTAAAGATATAGCAAAATAAATACTGAATTTAACAAATAACATTATATTAAACACACAAAAATTTGATGTGGACACCACATGATTTCTTTGTATGGTCTATTAAATTATAACATTTTTTGTAGCACTTCATTAAAACTTATTTACACAAATTATTTTAATTTCGTTAACTGATCACTCGCGCAAGTCGAAAATAAAATTAAAAATTGAAAACTTTGAAATTAAATATCCCAGTCAAATTTTATCATGTGGGAGTCCAACTTCTTGTATTTTTATTTTTTCATAATGAGCATAAAATTTCCCTAAATATAAGTATAATAACCGAGAGACTGCATGAAATGTTAGATTTCCTTATTTGTCAAAAATTAATTCTTTTTAAAATCTGACATTGCCAAAACATGAATATTTTTGTTATTTAAAACACTTCTATGGAAGTATATGACTATGACCAACAAGTACAAAAATAAAGGCCAGGTGAGGGGGTGGATATATATGTATATATATATGCTTTTGATAGTTAGTGTTCTGTGGCTAATTGTTTTTGAGTTATGCTAGATACATATGTACGTATAGAGAGGTGTCACGAAAAAAATACATTTTGAATCCATTTTAAAATTCTTTTAGAATCAAAAATAAAAATAAAATAAAGAGAAAATAAGTCAAGAGACCTTTAATCTATCCGTGTACATACAGGCTTTATGCAAAAAACAGTCAAACTGCATTCAGGAATGATCAAAATGGATATTTACACTGAATTGACAAATGAAATTTTTTGCAATTACAATACTTCCTTTTTCTTATAAGGAAGTAAAAACGAAATGAACTGCAATTTCAGATTTTATCAGTACCTTAGAATTCGAGTACAAAGTTACAGTAACAACTCAGAGTGAAACTCTTCAATTTCAAAATGTAACAAGAAAAAATTAAAGCAATGTTTTTATTAATACCAAATATTAATTCATTAATTAGAAAATTAAATGTATAGCATTTTTTGAATACCGTTCATGAAAAAGATGCTTCCAATTTAAACAATTAAGAGAAATAAATCTTAGATAAAATTTTTTAGTAGGGATTGTTGTATCATTTAAGCACGGTTTATGTGTTTATTAAATTTTTTTTTGTACCTGTGGTTGTTCCTAATGTCACATTGAAATAAATAAACAACGACTAAATAGGAAAAATTTCATTAGAAGTAACTTGACAAAACATCTACCTTGAGAAAAAAAGATATTCTAATAAAAAGTGATAGAATAAAAAATTTCATTAGAAGTAACTTGACAAAACATCTACCTTGAGAAAAAAAAGATATTCTAATAAAAAGTGATAGGATAAAAAATTTACACTTTATTTAATTTCAGCTAATTCATTAACTTCTAAATTGTGTATAAATATGGTCGATTTTCTTTAACAACTATTATTGTTCTGTTTGACAAAGCACATTTTCCATGACTTCAAGTATAAGGCATCTCCATACATTTTTACCCTCCATGCAAGTCATAGATATTTACGAGTTAGCTAAATTCTTCTCAGCATTTTATGCCCTTAATTGGAAAATCAAGCTAGGTGATGCATTTTATAAGAAAATATTTTGCTTCATTACACAGGGCTCGCTACATAATTTTAAAAATGTGCACGACTGACACAATTTCACAGCAACATATACAATGTTTTAACTTGCCTGAAAAGCAGCATTAGTCCTTGAAAGAAAGATCTGAAGTTATTGTGGCGAGTTATGGCCGTTTCAGGGTTCAGTTCAATATTACCAAACACCTGCAGAGGCGTGCAGAGGAAGATGCTATTATTGACACACTAGGCACAACGCCCAAAACAATTACTAACCACTAATTTTAATAATTACAAAAATAGTAACCCAAAATGTATACTAAATATGGAGTTAAACATATAATGAAAGACAAACATATTATTTAAGTGATAAACGGGATGCTTTTGATGCTGACTGCTTTATAAAAGTGTCTAAACTAAAAGGAAAGAAAAGATTTGAAAAACTGTATGGTGGATTGAATAATGCAATGAAAAGCACTAAGTCTACTGCTACTGCTAAAGGAATGTCTTTTCTGACTAAAAACAAGGTGCGGTAAACAGGCAGAGGCAGGCGTCTAGGGAAAAGAAAAGTTAAAACTAAAATTTTATACATTTTGCCATTATATTATGCAAGAAGCAAATTTCTTTTTTAAATAAATGAAATAGAAATGCTTAGGCTGCGCTTATAAAAATTATTAAATGTCTGACCCCTGAAAATACTTTAACAAAATTAAAGCTAGCTTATTTATTTTTAAAAACTGTAACTAAATGTTCTTATAGGAAATATGGCATGAGATTAAAAACAGACTTAGACAGATAGATGATAAATTTTATTTGGTTTCGAAAAGACTTTACTTATCCTGAAATCAAATGCAAAAAAAAAAAAAAAAAAAAAAAAAAAAATTTAAACTAGGAATATTTGTTCATTTAAATTATAATATGTTGCAAATCATTTCAATTCAATTCTTAAATTTTTATTTTTTATGACAGTTTTAATTGAAAGCAATTGTAAAATAAAAATAAAAAATAAATTTTTCTCACTTCAAAAATTTTGAGAAGAATGAAAAAATATATTATCGGATTTGTGACATTAATTACATTTTTTTGTGTTTTAAAAAGCTTTCATAGTTTTGACAGACAAGAGTAACTTTGTATAATAGATAAAATTTATTTCTGTTCACAGTGATGTTTATACATCCTTCTAAAAAATCATATACTGTTTTATTCATTATTTTTATTGCAGGTTTTAATATATGTATTTAAGTAATAATGTTTGATATAAATGTTCAACATCTGGCAATATTACAGAATTTGACAGTCTGACTGATGTTACAAAAAGTATTATATAAAATTTAGCAAAATTCAATTCAAGAAGTTCTAGTATATGTTATTTTAATTACTGACAGTTAAACTTTTTATTTATTTATCTGAGTGCACAAGTAAAAAAAAAAGTTATTTTCAATTAAAAAAATATATTTAATGTCATTTGATCAGTTCTTACCCCCAAAAATATATAAATACTATATTTTAAATAAAGATCTGACTGGAAAGCTTTTCTTAACATATATTAAAAGGAAAATGTAATACTGATAATATATGGTAATCTAAGAAAATTATTAATTCATACTTTCAAAGTATATAAAATAACGTATGCAAATGTACATGAAAAGAAAAAGGTGAATTAAGCATGTCTAAAACTAAATTATGAATAACACAGATGTGATGAAAAATATTTTATGTAGAGATAGCAACTTGATCAGAATTTAAAAATGAAGCTTAGAGCATATGAAGCAAAATAAAAATCGTAGCAAATATAAAAAATAGACTGCAGGAAAAGGGAAATTAGAGATCTCGCAGAAATATAACTGAAATAAGTCTCATAATTTTGATATTATTGCAATAATATATGGCAAAATGTATGGGTGTATTTATTGTAATATCATTAAACTCACCTAAACAACAGAATAAGTGATTGAACGAAGGTTTGGAAGTTGTTGTGGCGATTGATTTCTGAGTCAGGGTCAAGTTGGATATTGCCGAACACCTGAGAGATTTTCGAAGAATAAAGCCAAAATTTCAGCCCATTATTTCTTAGAAACAACAACACTAGACTGAAAATTGGTGAAGCAGAAAAGACGCAAAAAGCTATTTTAAACTTTTCTCCTTTATTTATATGTAAAAATTCTATGAGCCTATTCTGCTCCTGTTATTTATGTCTCAAATTAAAAATTAATACCTAATAATTCTTCCTAAATCCATTTATTTTAAATGGAATACAAATTATAATTTCATATAGTAACAGTATTAAAAATATAACTAATTAAAATTAATTCAGTATTAAAGAGACAGAAAGTAAAGGTCAAATTATAGCAGATCTGACATGAACACTGTTTAATAAATTAAAAGTTGCTTTAATTTTCAATATATTATTAAAATATAACTGTTTAATTTAACCAATAGTATATATATATATAAATTTAAACTAAATATCCAGCATTACATCATTCATAATGATAAAAGTAGTATTTTTCTACCAAACAGTAATCACATCAAGTAAAATACACAAATATTCTACATTGCAGAAGAATGCACAATATCATTTATGAAACACAATAAATAATTTTTTCAACTAAACCAATTTATTCAGAACATTCTTAAAACATAAAATGATCTCATTTTTAATACATATTTGAAATATATCTTCATATGAGTTAGACATGATGCTTAAAATATGAAAAAAATTGCAAGGGGTTAAAAACTGAAATGTTTGCTAGACAGGTTTTAAATATTTTATCATGCTGTTGTTATTTTTTTTTTACGGAAATTTAATTTAACATTTTCACAAGCTTAGCAAAAGATACAATACTTTCTGTTCCATAAAATCAAAATTTATGACTAGAAACTTGATACACTTAAATTTTCAGATATCGATTTTAAATATAGATAACTAGTATAAAAGATATATGCAGACTTAAAATTGCAACACACATATTTTTTTTAAATTCTCGGTACATAATTATTAATATGCTTATTTACCAGTTACTATTACTACCATTAGTTACCAGTTACTGCAATACAGAGTATCAAATTCATCTGCATTAAATAAAATCTTCATTTATCAATACATAAAGTAAAATACACAAATATTTTACTTTATGTATTGATAAATACATAAAGTAAAATATATACTTTTATAGATGTAACAACTTTTACATCTATAAAAGTTAGTTAATTCTCAGATTTTTAAATTAAAAATAACAGTGATAATTTACAATTATGATATCAATGTATACTTGCAGTAATACGAAATCATAATCACATAGAATATGTTACTTAAAAATTAAATGAAGCAAAATTATACAGTTTTAAATTTTAATATCTGTCAAGCAATCCAAATAGATTATGGTAAATTTAATGTATTTCATTAAAGTGCTTTCTGGGAAACATAAAATAAACAGAGAATATGAACTTTGTATTTACATAACATAATACAAGGTTCATATTATATATAATGTGGATTGTATTATATATACAAATGTTATAACACATATGAGCTTTGTATTATATTCATAACACATACTATATGAGCTTTGTATTATATTCATAACACATACTATATGAACTTTGTATTATATATAATACATGCAATAATAATACAAGAATTGTTAATTTAATATTTGCCATCCTGTAAACTTTTGTTGCTTCATATAAATATGCTGCAATCATAATATAAAAGGTTCAAAAAATCAAATTATTAGTTTTCCAAATTAAATATGGAAATTTATTATACTGAGGTAGCTCCTAATATTATAATGAATTACTATTATTAACAATTTACAGCAAATATTGGTGGGAAAAATATTTAATCAGATAACGTAATATTTGTGAAATTAAAATTTAATCAAATAAAGTAATATTGTTACAATATATTTAATCAACTTGATTTATTGAAGATTAAATCAACTAGATTTATTGATTCATTGAATAATAGATTCATTAGTGTAATACTGTACTATATGTGATATTTAACAAGCAAAGATATGTTCAGCATCATTATACTTTATGATGTTGTAGTATATCCAAATGTAGAATAAGAATTTAAGGATCTATGAATATTTTTTATGCATGACAAATATAAATAATTTAAAATTTATAATCAATTTTCAACTTTTACATTTTAAAATAATACAATGGAATTAGTTCCTTTTTTCTGTGGCTTTATT
>KK112794.1:0-60776 GCA_000611955.2 Stegodyphus mimosarum | reverse complement strand
TCATGCTCTATCGGACAGATGGATGTTGGCGTATACGGCGTGAAACGTCGGAAAACAAACACACTGTAACAAGTGCCGAAAGGCTGTAAGCTGGAAGAGGCTGCATTATGGTCTGGGGAATATTTTCGTGGCATTCCCTAGGTGCACTCGTCTTTGTGGAAGGTACGATGGATCAACAGAAATACGCATCTTTCCTTGTGGACCATGTACACTCCTTCCTCAAAATGATGGCATCTGCCAACAGGACAATGCGAAGTGTTTCACACACACAGCTCGCAGTGTACGTGCATGGTTCGAAGAACACCAGGATGAGTTTACCGTACTTCCCTGGCCAACAATCTCCCCGGACTTAAACTCAATCCAGAATATGTGGGACCATCTAAATCGGGTTTTTCCCCACATGGATCCTCAACCACGAACCTGGCGCAGATGCCCGCTGCACTAAAGTCAGCAGGGCTCAGCATCCCACTGAAACACCAAGAACCTAATTGGCTTTCTTCCTGCACGTCTCGCAGCGGTCCGTTCTGCGAAAGGTGGTTATTCTGGCTTTTGACAGGTGGTCACATTAATGTGATTGGAGTGTGTATAAATTAAACTTTTCAAATAGAATAATACAGAGAAAATTTTTAAGTGAATTTTATTTAGCAAGAACTGTAATTAATTTTTTTCTCACTTTGAACTATTCACGTTTTTAACATTATAATCTCTCCCTCCAACCCTTTTTTCCTGTTTCTCCTTCTTCACTGAATGTTAATCTGAATGCTGGATTTTCACTATTCCTATTTTGGCGTAAAATAATTATAATTTTCACTTTATTTTATAATTCATATATTTAATGTTTTATTTATTATTTAATTTATTTAATGTTTTTATTTTATAATAAGAGTTGTTCAATCTTACTTTATTGGTTCTTAATGGATCTGTTAATTTTTCATACAGTTTCCTTTATAATTCTCTTTTTATTTTCATGATTTTCTTAATCATTTGCTAGACAGAATACATAAATTAATCTTTTCAAATAGAATAATATAAAATCTACAATGAATATATATATTATTTATAATAAGTAATTATTTGTATAAACTAAAATATACAGATATTATGAGACACTGATTGAACAATTGTGAAACTAATGCAGAAAATTCTAAAAGTTTTACCTGCATTCCAATGATGGCGTAGATGAAAAACAACATGGCAATGAGGAGGCATACATAGGGTAAGGCCTGCAATAAACCAGTTTATTGCTATCATCATCATAATGTATTATTTACTATATTAAACATCATAAACTACAAATTTGGATACAATTTTTCATCAAAATTTGATACCTGTACACAACAGCCCTTCATATTTTTAATCACTTCTATTCAAGCTGAAATTCTGTCCTATTCAAACTGAAAATTATCACAATAATGGACAAATCTATTGTTGGTATGATTCAACTTAATCATTATTTTTTGATATAATCTTCAACTGCATCATAAGCAATAAAATTATTTTTTAACTCTTGCAATATTACCTGTATTATTATCTGCAGAGAACTGACTTCTACGACTCTTAACACAAAGAGTTGTGTAACTGCACATTTCAGTTGCTTGCACCATGAAAATAAACATTTTAGTTTAAAGACATCTAATTATCATCAAATGAAATGTACAGCACTGCCTTTTTGATGGAAGTATTTGATATGGGCAAGTGATAATATAATAATACATAAAATATTCTGGTAGGGATGTTTCAGTATTATTATTCAACTATTTTATTTTATAGAACATAAAATAATTTTCAAGGGCCTAAGAAATTTTCTCAGGAAATAATTTCTAAATGCTTTAAACTTAGAAACTTGTAGCTTATTTCTGTAGACTTATGTTCAGAGAATGCAATTCAAGAAAATCTTCATTTCAGAAATGAAACCATATAAATAAATATTAAGAAACAATATCTATCAGTTCCTTTAACATATTTTTGTGAACTTCCTGCTAGACTGCTTTCAGAACTTAAAAAATACATATTCTCAGATTTCTTTACAGTATTTCAACGAGCACACAAAGAAAGATATCTACATGTTTAGCTGAAGTACTGATTCTTACCATATCATGAGAATTACCAAAAAATCTGTTGTCCTTTTTAATGATACATTGTATAGAAACAAAAGAAGAAAGATGGAGATATATACTTAGCTCAAAATAATTCATGAAAATTATTATATTTGACTTATTTAATTATTGACATATCCGCAACAGTTCAACCAATTAAAAAAAAACCTACAGAACGCATGGATTTAAAACTCTGCAAAAATATTAATTAAAAATATATGGTTCATAGAAAATTATAATGCCAATCGAAATATTTTAATGCATAACACATAAATCATTTACAAAGCATATATGATACTCTCTCTTTTCTTCTTTCTTTTTTAAATAACATTTCTTCAATAAAAAGCATTCACTTATTCAAGTAAATAGCTGAAACTATAATGAACTTAAAACAACTTTTAATTAAAATATAGCACACAATAAAGCATCATACTTTAAGCCAGTGCTTCTTAAACTTTTTTTCATTCATAATCTATTTTTAACATAACGTTTTTCATGACCCCAGGTATTAAATATACGATAAAAACACAAAAGTAAATACTTTTCCATAAATAATTTATTTCTTTAATAAACAGTACACACATGAAAAGAAGCAGTTTTAGTATTTGTTTAAAATATACAAAAAATAATGAAAGGAAAATTACATTTTAATCAGATGGATATGCTGCTTAACACTATGAACATTTTTCAGCACTGAATGATATTTGGATTTAACAAGCTGAATAAGTCTTTTCACATGAATTTGTAGTGTTGAATGTCAGAACATTTAATGCAATTCCAGAAACTATGAGAAATTCAATTCTAGTTATGATTCAGAATTCAGACAAGGATTTTTGTGGAAACTCAAGTTTTAAGATTGAGTCACTCGATAGCTCAACATTTTTTTTTATTTATATGGCTGATGATTAATTTCGTTAATATCAATTAATGTATTTTTTTAAAAGTCTCATTGTGAAGAATTCTTAGATAGCAGAAAGATTCAAATGATGGTGCTACCAGCTTTTCCCTTTTGTATAGTAAGGGTGAGTTTATGACCAGACAAGTCCATCCTTCACTGGCTGCTATCAGTGAAGAATCAAAATAACCTTGCTCATGTTGCATGCATGACACCGGCTGACTTTTGAACTAACATACTTGTTACCACTGTGGAATTCTGTCTATGATTCTTGTTTGATTGTGTTGAATGACTTGTATGTGATGTTTATCTTTGCTATTTGTGCTAAGCTAATATATTTTTCTAATTTAGTTCAAGTAACGATGCAAAACTGAGCATATTACCTTCATCATTGCATTAATGCATATCTCTATGCAATGGTGACACTAACCTCAACTAAGATAAGATGTCACTTTGGTGAACCAGATTCTCTGACCATGTGCCTGCTGAAAATCTACTTGCATCTTCAATTTCCATACCTAAAATGTGCTGTGAACTACCAAAACTATCTTATAAACAGAATTAGCACATGAATGCATAATTTTTTTTGCGACTTCAATAAAACTGTGCTTCAAACTGTAGTGTGTGTTTTATAAAATATGTCTCCAAAGGAAACAAAAAAATTGCATTCATGCATTTTGTTGATGACAACAAATTCTCTAAATACCAACTTTCGAATATGACTGCTAAGGATGAAACTGCAGTATTTAAGGAATCAGCAATTTGTCTTGATGGAAAGAAATGTCCCCTCTAATCGTCTCTAAGGGCAAGAAACAGGAAATCGAACATGTTTTAGATATTTATGTTTTGAGACTAAAAAAGGCTTGGTGCACAAAAGCAGCAGTAAGAAAATGGGTTAATTTATTTCTGCCACATGTTTTAAGTGGTCAAAGAAGTATTTTTATGCTAGCATGGAATTCTGTCAACACTCACTGCACTGAAACTATGAAGACCTTTCTTGCAGAAAGGAGAACTGATTACATAATGATTCTCACAGAAATGACTGCATATGTCCAAACTTTTGATATTGTAATATAAAAAGCCATTTAGAGACAATCTCTGCACAGAAATCAATGACTACATTTAAAATAGAATGGAGATAAATCAACGACAAAACTTTGTAAAGCCTAAGCTACAAGAAGTTGTTACTTGAGTGAAGAAATCATAGGATAAAATAATGCACAGCTGTGTTGCCAGTGCCCTATGAGCAGGCTACATGGATTAGAAAAGCTCATTTAAGGAGAGCTGTGTTGCTCAACATGAAAGGCTAAGGAGAATGGTCTTAGAGAAAATGATGTTGCAAAAAATTCAGGCTGGAAATTGTGATTTGGAGATTTAAGCTAATGTCCCCCCCCAAAAAAAAAGATGAGATGGCTGTATTAAAATAAATGATTTTGTTCATTTTTGAATGTTTCTTGGATGTTAATAAATGTATTTCTTGAACTTGATGAAATGTGTTTCCTGAACATGAACAAATGTTAATTAATGTGCATGAAAAATAAGGCATCCCTGAAAATAAGCCATAGCATATCTTTTGCAGAAAAACTGATATAAGACTGGATCTTATTTTTAGGGTAAAATGGTACTTAAGTTCCTTAACAATATGCACAAATTTTAATTATAATAATTAACTTCTATTTTTTAATCAACAATGAAATCTGTATATTAAGGTATTTAGCAATTAATGCCACAATTAATAATTAATTAATAATGTTAATGGAAGCTGCCAAATGCACCAAACTCAGGCAACCATGTATGTTACAGTTTTTCAGTGTTGTCGCACTGTCATTTTCGCATGCATTCTTTTTGTTGTATTTGAATCAATTTTATGGAATAGCCTTGATATTTTTTGTTTTAAAATCAGTTATAAAATGTGTACTTGCAGGATTTATCTGCAGTAAAAGAAATTACTGCGTAACAAGGAATTCTGAAAGAATACTGTATTGCAGAGTCACTTAAAAGGGAACAAATGCTTTCAGTCCATGCTTAAAGCAATCATCATTTCTATCTATGAAACACTAACTAACTACACTTATGAAAACATAAAATTAATATGTATGCATATCATAAATATTTTTTTGCAATTATAAGCCATTCCTTTTCTTTTGTAAAAAATCGCTTGACAGTACAAAAATGGTGTCACTAATGCACAAATACCTGTATTAATTCATACGCATATGCAAAATTGGTTTTTACATATTAAGATCTCTGTGGATTATTACCTCTATTAAGTGAAATCTCTTTATGTTAGAATTCCTTAAGCAAATTGATAATGTAAAAAGGTTCCCAACCAATACTAGAAAACTATTATGAATTTGAATAAAAACTGAAAATACCTTAAATGACTGAATGAAAGTCCATAACAATATCCTGATTGTATCACCCTGACGCAGGAGTTTGATAAGGCGAGCAGCTCGAAATAAGCGGAGAAACCCAAAATTGAAGAAACTAACCTAGAATTGAACAAAAAATATGTTTTACATAAAATACATGAATTTCAATCATTTAGTTCTTCTGCAAAATTTGAAAATTATCAGCGAAAAAAAAATTTCATCTCTTTATACACACTGCACACATTTTATTCACTCAATGATAACCCTCAAATGTGAAAAGAAATCAGAAAACATCATGTATTTACTTAAGTCCTAAAAGACAGTTTCCATCTGAATTGAGAATGTAATCTGATACTAATGCTACAAATAATAATTAATTAATTAATAATATTAATAGAAGTTGCCAAATTTTCAAAATGCACCAAATTCTGGCAACATGCACATTAAAGTTCTTCAGTGTACACTGCCATTTTTCTATGCATTCTTTTTGTTGTACTTGAATGGATTTTATGGAATAACCTTGATATTTTTTGCCTTAAACTCAGTTTTAAAATACATACTTGTAGGATTCATCCTCAGGAAAAGAAACTACTGCTTAATTTCTGAAAGAATACTTAAAGAATATTACTTTAGCTCTGCTAAAATAGAAAAGGAATTGGTACAATTTATATAATTTCTAGGTTGACACATAAAAAACTTATGTCTAAAATTATATATCTGTTTATTTTGGCACACAAACCAATTAATCTTAGTTTTTTTTTTTGCATAATTTACATTGTAAATCATTACCTTTCTTATATATATCAGTATATGAAATATATGCTGAGAAAAAAATTGATTTTCATAAAAACTGCTAGGAACACTTGCATTTCGTATTTCTAGTTTTCACAATGGATTGTTATATATTAATTTTTAATTATAAAAGTACATTAAATAGATATGAAAAATTATATGCTATCACAAATGATGAAATGAGGAAGAAAAATAAATTTACCTTTCATAAAAATAATAGACCGATATAAATATGGTTTGCAATTTGCTAGATATGACAGAATCGCATGACTTATGAGCCAGTTCAAAAAGCAATAAAAAACTAATGTAACGAATATGTTCAAAGAAGACTAGATAGTTAAAAGTGAAACAATTATCATTTCATTTTTTGGTTCACTTATTAGCATAAGGATGGTTATTTTTCCATAGTTTAGTCAGAAAGATACATTTCTTTTAATCTTTCAAGCATATTTGAGAATCTTATAAGACAGATTTAGCTACCTCTGGCTAAATTTAAAATATAACCACAAACACATAACTTACCCCGGTTTCTACAACTAAGGCATCTATGACACTTCCAACAACAGTTATGAAATCAAATGTGTTCCATGGATCTTTAAAGAAATTCTTAAAATAGAAAATATTTTATTACAATGTGCACATATATTAATCATTTTCAGCATAATCAGAATAATGCTGTCAAAGTTGATCAGAATATAATAAATGAAATTATTAGAAAAATAAAATATAATTATGCTTCAAATATTATTAACTTAATTAAATATACACATATTTTTAATGCTTTACAAAGGTTCAAATGACATTCATGTGTAATACTTTAATACTCTTAAATAAGCTAAAGCATTACATAAAATCTAATTTATTATGTTTGCTGCATGTGATATGCAAGTGCTTATTTTAAAGATTTTAACCCACTATGTACAGCTGAGCAAGTTTCCAGATGTGCAATTTTAAATAAATAACTTTTCATAAATTATATTACATTAATTATTTTTAGATATGGAACCTTTTATACAAAATAATCAACAATATAAAAAATTTCTAAATGCTTAAAAATACTAATTTCATATTAATATATATATCAAAGATAGCTCAGATAGTATTAATGCCAAAATAAACTACTAAAATTGAGTATTAAAAACATTAAAACTTTTATCTGGATATCCAAAGAAAAAATACACTCTAGAATACTAACAAAATAGTATCTTTCCAATAAAATTCAGCGTCAAGGGATAACTATTTTTTTCTCTCTCATTACACGTTTCATGCATACATATGTAATATGATAATAATGATATAATAAAATAAATGTCAATTTGAGCATCAAAATTCATAATAATACAGCAACCAAGGTAAATTATGAAGACAAAATTATTATCCACACTAATATGACGTGTATTATACTTTTATGAAAAAATGCTCTTCAGGTTATAAAGTATTTCTCTCGCCTTCTTAGCATGCCTTCATGGTGTAATGGTCAGCCCACTCAGCTCGTAATTGAGAGGTTCAGGTTTGAGTCCTATCCAAGTTTTTCAAGTCAAAAAACACAGTGTCTACAGTGGGGCCTGAACCAAAAAAGGTGATGGATGATGATTCTCCACCACCAGGATTTGGCAAGAGGGTCCCCTAATCCCAGAGCTCTTCAAAGGGGAGAATATATAAGGTATTTCTTCCGCCTTCTTAGCCTGCCTTCGTGATGTAATGGTCAGCATACTTGGCGCGTATTCGAGAGGTCCGAGATTCGAGTCCGGCGAGGGCATTGCTGATTTTTCATGTCTTTCTGCTTCAAAAAAATCTAGGGAAGTATTTAGTGAAATTTTTCTACCCCGTTTTATATTTCAAGCAAAGAAATGCACATTTAAGTAATCTGATAAAAAGCAGCTGATTTTACAGGAAATAAACATTAATGCAATAACAAATGAAAAAAAAATACTATATTCGATATTAACAATTACAGTTACATGTGTCTGATGATGAAGCATTTTATTTCGTTCTGTACAGAGAATAATTTTAGCTCACAAGTATGTAGACTTGCTAGTTATTGATGCTACATGATATTCAGAGTAATATATAATCAGGGTTACTCTCCTACATGCACTAAAATATATATATACCCTGACAAGCCAAAACATTATGACCATCACCACATTTTTCAATGAAATCGTCTGGATGACACATTGGACATATGATTAAGTGGGAATGGTATTCAACTGCTGCTGGTGTTTACTGCCTTGTGACTGAGGTCACCCCCTTTTCTCCCACCTTAGACATCCAATTATTAACAGTTCAGACTAAAAAATGTCATGCGCCCACTGGGCTTTAATTCACTGAGTCGGGTATGTCACTCTACTCATACTTGTTCGGTTTAGTAAGAAATTGTTCTTGCACTTACTTTTGCGAGTGATGGGAAAGGCTGCTGATCTAAGCAAATTTAATAGAGGGCAGATTGCAATGGCCTGAAGACTCAGATTGAGTAACTCCGAAACTGCATGATTGGTAGGTTGTTCACAATCTGCCGTTGTTAGCATTTATGCAAAGAGGATCAATGATGAAATGATCAATGGTGAAATCAACAGCAGTCGATATGGTGTTGAATGTCCAAATGTCATCAAAGAAAAAAGGATGGTGGAGACTGTCCCACTTGTTACAGCAAAACTGATAAAAGATAGTGGCTCAGCTAACAAACCCAATACAGTGCAGGTCCACGTGCAAATGTTTCAAAACACACAGTTCGGTGGAAACTGTTGGATATGAGATTGATCAGCAGATGTCCCACTCATGTGCCTCTGTTGACCAAGTGTCATTGTCAGCTACACCTACAACGGGCATGGGAATATCAAGACTAGACTAAAGGGAAGAGAGTTGCCTGGTCAGATGAATCATGATTTTTTATTCATCAAGTTGATGGTCGTGCCAGGGTTCACTATCCAGGTGAAAAATTGCTCTCCCCCTTGTACAGCATGTCACACACAGGCTGCTGGTGTTGGTATTATGCTTTGGAGTATGTTCCCATGAGCAGGTCTGGGACCTTTAGTTGACCATGAAAGCTGCTGACTATCTGAGCTCAACTGCAGATCAGTTGCACCTTTACATAGCACCTGGCTTCCCAACAAGAAATAGAATCTTTCAGCAAGACAATGTTCCATGTCACAAGGCTCAAATTGTGTTGAAGTGGTTCGAGGAGCACAAGCATGAATTCCAATTAATGTCCCGGACACTTAACTTGCTGGATCTTAACCTAGAAGAGCAGATTTGGGATACCATGGAGCAAGAGCTCAGAGCTTAAACACCACCATGTTGGAATATATTGACTTTACGTGACCGCTTATTAGATATTTGGCACAAGCTATCTCCAGTCATTTACAAAGATCTTGTGACATCCATGCCAGGGCAAGTTGCAGCTGTTCTGCAGGCCAAAAGCTGCACAATGCATTATTGTTTAGGTTGTCATAATGTTTTGGCTCTTTAGTGTATATATAACGGGCATCTTAATACATATTGCTATTTATAACAGCATCAATAATACACATCTCTCATTTACTTGATCAGAAATAAAGAACATATGCCGCCTTAGTAATTTTTTTCTTATTAGAGCATTAAAAAAATCATGATTATTAAATTGCAAAAATCTCCGTGTTTAAAAATGTTTGTTGTATTACTTTGTCATTAAGAATTGGATTGTATTATTTGACTATGCTGAAGTATAGCAAAGTAGTCTACCCTTAGGAAAGGATGTCTTCATGGAAGATTTTCCAAGGGACAAGGCCCATGTTTATACATTAGGGAAACCATAAAAGCTTTTTTTATCCAACTTATTCAGCCACTAAAAACAAAAAATGGATGGACAACAAGCATTTTGCTAACGTATTTACTAAATCATTCACTGATTCATATAATTATAATCATGTCAAATATCGCAAAAGAGACAACTGTTTAATAACTTTTGTGATTTTAATAAATGGTTTATTTAATTCTATATGATTTTTATTAAATGATCTTACAAAACTGCAAATAATCTATTATTATAATACATAGTATATTAAAAATGTAGAACATATTTTATTAAATTTACCACTGAATTTTCCAACTTGGATATTTAATAAATTACACACCAAACAAAAAACATATTTAATTGCATATCAAAAATATTGTACATTTTTAGCCAATTCAAATCCTCCCAAATATTTATAAATGATGTAATTTTGCAATTATTTTCAAGTTATTATATTTTGTTTATTAAAAAAGAAACTTACAGGCATGGTTTTCCAACACTTAAAAAAATCAACACTGAAATAAGGAAAAAACAGTTTTTTAGACTGCTGCAGAGAGGAAAACTCTATGCATTTTGTGAGAATGTATAACAAAGGTCTCCCATCTTTAAAGAATAAAAAGATTTGACACTATTTTGTGCGAGATATATCAAACAAGTATTGTAATAAATAAAAAGAAGTGTTGTCTGTTGCATAAAAGAAAATTTTTAGAATGTTATGAAATAAGATTTCGAAACATTCTGAATAAGAATAACTGATTTGATTAAAATTAAAATCATTAATTAAATCTGACTGATGCAAAAAAACAGGTGCATTATCGTTCATAACAACTATATGTATGCATGGATAGGTTTAGGAGGTAATATTTAGATACGAGTGAATTTCAAGCACTTCCCTCCCCCTTTCCCTTTCCAGATTAAGATTAAACTGGATAATTTATTATTGAACTGCAAATAATTAAATGATGGACTGTTTTTCTCGGTGTTTCTGAATTTTAACAAAACATCAATAATATTTTGATGAAAGCAATTATGCTAGGAATAGAGATTTGAAATTTGTGAAAAAGCTGGTTACATTTAAATATATATATAATTTTTTTTTTGAGGGGGATAAATGCGCAAATAAATTTAGAAAGGGATTTTTTGTTTTTTAAATAGACATTACAGTTTTAAACAGAACAGGCTTTAATTATGCTTTAAGAAAATTGCATAGTTCAAATTTTTCTGATGTATTACATTCCTTTGAATGAAATTTATATTCTTATATCTTGTAACAGAATTAAGGTATAATTAAAACTTTCTCATTGCAATTAAATGCTTATCTCCTGATCAACTTTCCAGAAACTGTTATTGCACAGACCAAACGAAGGGGGATTCTGAATCAAGATTTATTACAAATAGAAGTCAAAATACATTAATTACAATGGTAACTGGTTGCATCTAATTAAAATCCTTTAAATGCAGGTAAAATAACAGAGGAAATTTCTATTATTAACAAGAGAAATATCAACACGAAGTAAGGTTAAAATTCTTCTAAATCAAAATAATTTACACTGAAAAATAAATGAAATTTCATCCTTCAGAAATATTTTAAGCCGAGTCCAAATTTCTGCCTAGACAGACAGAATGACAGATAGAAACCAGCCCCAGGGAAATTATAAACATTAGTAGAATGAGTTTCTTACTAAGACACTGAAGAATAACTTATTTATAGGATTATAGGACTTATTTATATGATTTTATACACACACGTGTGTGTGTGTGTGTGTGTGTGTATAAATGAATAAATATGAAGTAAAAACCACTTCAAAATTGAATCCAGTCACATGTTTGTAACAGCAACAACTGTGGTAATAATGCAAAGTAAAACAAAAAATAATGTTTAATATTCATCACATATTCAGTTCAAAATAAATCACATGCAAAAACAGAAGCACAGCGGCAAACTGCAAGGAATAGGAGGGGTGCAAAATATGCCCAAATCAAAAATTAAATATGAAATTTACATCTTTAGCTGCATCATCATCAAGGGATTTACTTCTTTCATTGCACCACCTCCCGATTATGATGCAGCAAAAGATGTAAGTTACATATTTTATTTTTGGTTTTGCCATATTTTGGCCCTCTATTTCTTGCATTTCATCAATGTGCTTCTGGTTTTTTGATTTTTCCATGTGATTCATTTAAAATTAAATAACATATATATACATATAAATTAAATTTAAATAATGTATGTATATACTGCTGTATGTATACACATACAGAGGGTGTTTACACATAGATTTTAGAGTGATTTCAGGGAGATTTAATTAATTTCTAGAGTGTATAAAGAGCTATTTTGCTAAATGTTTGATCAGATTGCCTTTTCTCTGAACTATAAGCCCACATCGTGATTTACAGACTTGCACTTAGATCGTGCGAGAAGGGCTTTTTGTAAGATTTCCATTTATCCTCCACTGTTTTTCAAAGTTCATCAACTGTAGTGGATTTGCAGTTAGAAAGAGCTCTTTTCAAAAGATCAAAGGAGCAATAGTCCATAAGTGAAACATCATGGGTTTTAACAGGAATATGCTGAAGAGGCATATATGCAATACCTGCCTCAGTTTTCATTTTTTCCAGGAATACAGTGGTACTTTTCAAAGTATGACTTGTTCACTTGTCTTAATGAAGTTTCCTCTTTGAAAGTCATTGGGATAAGGAAAAGGAATTTTTTCTATAAATATCAGATGTAAAACTTTCTCTTGCTAATTCTCTGATTTTAACATTTGTTTCCACTCTTCTTATTTTTAATTTCCCATTGTAAGAGAACCTTTTGAAAATATAAACCCCTTCCTGAAATTTTCTTTGCATTGATGGAACTAGGTTTGTAAAATTTTTCTCTTCATTTTTATTGTAAAATATGGCAACTTTTTTTTTCTTCATATTTTCTCAATAATGAGTAGACATTGTTTTATGGCTGCCATTTAGGTAAATCAATACTTCATCAAGGGGCACAATGCATTTCTATTTGTCTTCAGCTGAATACTTTTCATACAGGGTTCTACAAATCATTCTGCACTGAACCATATACCTCAGGAATAGATGGTGAACATTATTTTTTTAGGTTATTTAAGTTGAAATTCTTCATTTATTATTTTGCTTATTGAGCCTAAAGATGCATCTAAAGGCTGTGCAATAGATTGGCCCACTGGCAGATTTCCCCTTGTTACCAAGAATTTAACTTTAGAAACATTTGAAACAGTATGTATGTTTTTAGTGTATTCATTTGTATTCTTCTTTTCATGCAGAAGTAATGACTGATGGATTTTTCCTGCCTAATTATTAATGTTATTTACATTACACTTATATATTTTAATACCATGCATTTCACAACATTTTTAAATTATTTAAAAGGGATATTTGTCTTCGGAAAGTGCAAACACACATCCTTAAGCCACAGCGTGTTTACATGTGACACTGTAAACAAAGAATAAATTTTAAAGTAGTGGACAATATTTCTGATTTCAAATAATAAGCTGTTGCGAGAAATTTTTATGTAGAAGAAATGACTAATAGTTTTACTTTTCTAATTAATAATGTTGGTTATTCTACACTTCAAAATTTTCTTAATCCATGGCTTGTTTACATGAGACACTGAAAGGAGAAATTTATAAGCAGCAGGCAGTATTTCTCATTTTAAATAATTAGCTGTTGCCAGATATTTTAGTCCAAAACATTTTTTATAAAATGCTTTATCAAAATCGTTCTAAAAGTGCATAAATATGCTCTGTAATGTATGTGTGTATATATATATCTATACATATACAATAACATTATCTCCATCATATCAAGCTATTTTAAATTTTAAATTATGAAATTTCAATGTAAACAAATAAAACGATTAATTATTGCTGTGAAATAATTTGCAATATCATCCAAATTCAGAAAGCATATATAAACCAGATGCAAGTATCCAAACATTTGAAAAAATATTTAATAACCCAAAAATTAATCCTAAAAACTTTAAAGAATACTTAAAACTAAATTAAATTAAAAAATCAATACATACATTATATATATATATATATATACATATATATCTCTCTCTCTATATATATACACGCACACACACACACATATATATATATATATATATATATATATATATATATATATATATGTATATATACACACATTCATATATATATATATATATATGTGATGTGCCATGATGATGTGATGTAGTCGTAGCTCAAAGTAACAAACGATGGTAACAAAAAGAATCCATTTATTATTTTTCGTGAAAAACAGCTGTGTTAAAATTTACATCTTCGGAGAACAATTAATAGCTTTTTGTATTGATGTTTACTCCTCATTACATTAATGAAAAGACCATGCATTTAGAATTGTGATTGAGGAATAAACAAAAATAAAAGACGAAAATTAATTTAGGGTTTTATAATGTACTTTTGACTATGGAATTTTATTATTACATATATATATATGCACACACACTCATGGAAAACGAAATCTCAACACCAAGAAGAAGTCAGTTTAGAGACATGAAATGTAGACAATATTTGCCTAAGTAACATACTTATTTGATTCGTATTTCAAGGTTATAGGTAAGTGCTAGAACAGCCATTTCAAGTGTGAAATGCCCCAACTGTCAAATGTGTAATAGTGGTACATTAATTAACAACGGCTGTAGATGCAAGAATGTTGAATGCAAGAACATTTCATGCTTGCAATCAACATGAATTGTGCTGACAGATACCTTATGTCATTTTGTGGGATGGTGTTTCATGACTATTGCACTTGGTCAGTCAAATCAGCAATAGTCCTTTGCTAGTTGTGGATGATGATGGATTTGCTGTTCAATTATGTCCCACATATGCTTGATGGGAGAAAGATTGGGTGATCATGCAGGCCAAGACAACATGTTGACATGCTGTACAGCATGTTGGGTGATAGGAGCAGTATGTGAGCTGAGGAAAAGCATAAGCTGAATTATCCTGTTGGAAAATACCCTCAGGAATATTGCTCAAGAAGGCAGCACATCTGATGCATCAATTTGTTACCATGGTGTGTGATATAATGCAAGAGTGCTCCTGCTGTCATAGGAAATTACTCCGCAGAGCGTAATTTCTGGTGTATGTTTAGTTTACTACTGCAGACAGCCTGGTTTCAAGTACTCATCTCACCTTCTTTTAACCAACATATGGAAATCACTGACACAAAAACAGAAAAGGCTCTCATCTGAGAACACAACAGATCTACACTCCAGTTAGCTCTAGCTTGACTATACTAAAGTCATACATGGTGATGATTTGGAGTTACTGGTAAGGCTACTACAGGGCATCTGGCTCGAAGCTGTCCCTCAAGTAATCAATTTGTTGCAGTTTACTGTGCCACTCTGGTGCCAACAAAAGCTCAAATGTCTGTTGTAGATGCAGTGTGATGCACTAGACACATGTGGCGAATACATCAGTCTCTCCTTTCAGTGGCGGCACAAGTGTGGCTGGAGCCCAGCATTCTTAAAATATCTTCTTGTGACCAATGCAGATAACATGCACGCACAGTGGATACATTGCTGCTAAATATTTCTGCAAAATCGTGAAAAGCAAATCCACATTCTCTTAGCCCTATTACATTGCCTCTTTCAACTTAGCAAGATACTAATTCTGCCTTCTTTGACTTCTTGACTTAGCTAAATCTTGCTCACAATGCCCAATCCCGAGGATAAATAAAACACATTGCATATTTAAAGCAAACATTATAAGAATTTTCATAGTGGCATACTAGAACCATAGTTATTTGTCTAGCATGAAATCTGAATCTGAGAACAGGCTTCTCTTTGCAAACATGTCTCTAAATTTAGTTTTTCTAGCACAACTTCTTTTTTGGTGTTGGGATTTCATTTTCCATTGCGTATATACATACGTGTAATTAATCAAGAGTTTAGAAACCCCAAAATTAAGGTTATTAATTATGAAAGTCATGCAATATGCTGTGAAATTAATTAAACAATCAGGAGATAACAGTTAAATTAATACAGGTGGCTAACTAATAGTTAAATTAATACAGGTGGTTTACACCGCCATCGAAGCCAATATCAGCAGCTGTCAGAGTTCGAGAGGGGAAGAATCATCAAGATGATGGAAGCTGGGTGGTCAGCTCGGGGAGTAGCTCGTCAGGTAGGCTGCTCTGATTTTACTGTGAGGAGGTATTGGAACCAGTGGACAGAACAGATGTCATTTACATGGCGACCAAGCTCAGGATGTCCTCGACAGACCAGTCATCGAGAAGACCATCAGATCATACAACATACATGCGTAGAGCCAACTGCCTCATTGGCCGCTATCCAGACACAGGCAGCAGCTTCAATACGGGCCCCTGTGTCTTACTGAACCATCACAAGGGGCCTGGTTGAAGGACATCTGGTATCGTGGCACCCATTACGTGTGTTGCCATTGACACCCACCAACTGATGCCTCCGTTTGGAGTGGTGTCACGCACGACAGGATTGGACTTTAACAGAATGGAACCAGGTCGTCTTCAGCGACGAATCTAGATTCAATTTGACCAGTGATGAGAATTGTGTTCATGTATGGGGATTCTGTAGTGAATGCCTCAATTCTGCCTTAGCCTTACAGTGACACACCGTTCCCACAGTTGGTGTGATGGTATAGTGCCGCTGCTTACGATACACGGTCACCCCTAATATTGATCCATGGCACAATGACAGGCCAGCGGTACGTCTATGACATCCTTCAGCCACATATGTTGCCACTCATGGCAGGACTCCCAAAAGCCTGTTTTCAACAGCCACACACAGCACAGATCTCACAAAACTGCCTCCGCCACATTAACACCCTTACCTGGCCTCCTCGATCCCCAGATTTGTCACCAATCATGCATATCTGGAATCGTTTGGGATGGCAAGTTGGACAGCCTACGAGATTGGCTGAACTAGAGGTGCGTTTACAGCAAGTGTGGAACGAGATGTGTCAGGACACCATACGTAACTTGTATGCCTCAGTGCCCACTCATATCGCATCATGCATTCGTGCTAGAGATGGTACACAGAGTACTAAAACTTCTGTTCATGTGCACTTTTTTCTGCAATAAATGATCCTTTTTTCTTTGATTTTCTAATCGCTTACTTTCAAAGTAGTACTTACATATGTAAAATTTCGTTTCATTCCGACAACTCTTTCTTGGTGCGCAAATTTTTATGGCAACGAGTGTATTTTTGGTAGCTTTGCTGGGATAAGTTAAAAAAATTCAATCCTAAAATTTTATAGACGTTCCATAATCTTCAGCAATCAAAGTTTGATGCAGGACCTAAAAGTGTATAGAGGCAATCACAGAAAAGTAATATATTAATTTTTATGCATTGCAAGGACAATTTCACTTGCTATATCATTTCTTAAAAAACATATCATATTTTACATGTGTTTGATTACACATTCCATTAATAAGAAAGATTGCTGATGTTTTGAAATTTCATCTGAAATTTTGAAAAATAACTCCCAGTTAAAAAAATTCCTTATAGTACTTAACAATTTTTTTTCTTCGAAATTCATAAAAATTGATTTCCTTTTTTTGTCTTTTATTGTTTGATATTTACTACTTTTTCAAAGTTGATTATTTAGGATGTGGGATGCAATACAAAAAACATAAAGTAGTATCTAAATCAGTTTATAACATGAAACTAGGGCCAAGAAAGTAATAAGATAAGGAGTGAACAAGAGCAAATATGACTTTCATCTAGTGGATAATCTTTGGTCTCAAAAATTTCTTTCAACTGTTTAAAGATCGTTCCAATGATGTACACGTAAATACAATTACTATGTTGTCAACAGTAAAAGCTTTTAGTTTTGGCAATTTATTAAAAATTTTTCAAAATCAAACATATTTTTAATGCACTGCAATAAAATGCTAATTTACAAATAAATATATCCTTTTAATTCGGTATATACAGCAGTCAATTCTTTGGGCATTTTTATAAAACTTCCAAATGCTTTGCACACAATGCATGTATTACCTTGACTTGTATAAAATTTTTACTTCTGACATATTTAAATAATCCTTACATTTATAATAGAAACTTCTTGTGATATTAAACCAAATGATAAATTAAAACAGCACATAAAAATTAAGAAATTTTTATAAAATAGAAGCAGGCTTATGAATGAATATATGCAACTTCATTTATGTGAGAGAGTTAAAGCCATAATTTTTTGCTAACATCATAGTAGTCAATAATTACTTTTGCATTCAAGTAAAGATTCCTTTACTTAAAGGTCTTCTGGAAATGATACAAGCTTAGAATTGAAATTTATACTGAACAGCAAAAAATGTCTTCATTTCAAGAATAATTATTTTTAAGAGATTAAACATTTTCAAGTATTCCTGCAGTGCAAGATATGAATTATTAATTAAAATACATACACAGTCCAGTCACATTAATGTGACCATCTGTCAAAAGCCAGAATAACCACCTTTCGCAGAGCGGACTGCTGCGAGACGTGCAGGAAGAGAGTCACATAGGTCCCTGAAGGTGTTCTCTGGGATGTTGAGCCATGCCGACTCTAATGCCGTGGCCAGCTGCGCTAGATTACGCGGTTGAGGATCCATGGCGCGAACAACTCGATCGAGATGGTCCCACAGATGCTCGATTGGGTTTAAGTCAGGTGAGTTTGCTGGCCAGGGGAGGACGGTAAACTCATCCTGGTGCTCTTCGAACCACGCACGTACACTGGCAGCTGTATGGCACCTCGCATTGTCCTGCTGGAAGATGCCATCATCCTGAGGAAAAACAATGCGCATGTAGGGGTGAACATGGTCCGCAAGGACAGATGCGTACTTGTATTGATCCATTGTGCCTTCCACAATGATCAGTGAACCTAGAGAATGCCAGGAAAACATTCCCCAGACCATAATGCTCCCGCCTCCAGCTTGGACCGTTCCGGCAATGGTTGCAGGGTGGTTCCTTTCAGAGGTTTCACGCCTTATACGCCAACGTCCATCTGTCCGATGGAGCATAAAACGCGATTCATCCGAAAACGCAACCTGTCGCCACTCAGTGGACGTCCAGCTGCTGTACTGGCGTGCAAATTCTAGCCTTCGCCGTCGATGAACAGCAGTCAGCATAGGTGCACGAACCAGGCGTCTGCTTCGGAGGCCCAGACGCAGCAATGTTCGCTGAATAGTACTTTGGGAGACACTTTTGGTAGCCCCTTGGTTCATTTTGGTGGTCAGTTGCTCAACGGTAGCCCGTCTATCTGCCCGAACGCATCTCCGCAACCGTCGTTCGCCTCTGTCATCTATGGCCCGTGGTGCACCACATTTGCCACGTCGCTGATTTTGGACAGTCCCATTTTGCCATGCACGGTACACTTTTACCACGGCGGCACGCGAACAGTTCACAAACTCAGCCGTTTCGGAAATGCTTCCACCCTTGGCCCGAAAGCCAATGATCATGCCCTTTTGGAAGTCGGATAAATCGCTTCGTTTCTGCATTACGCCAACGATTGAAATGTTTTCCGAAGCCCTCACACACCCTTTATATACGCTCAACTGCACTGTGCTGCCACCTGCCTTCTGTGATTGGTTATTTAACTCTGACATGGAAAGTACGTGGTGGTCACATTAATGTGACTGGACTGTGTATTAGATGCTACATTTTTAAGAGATGAAACTCTTTTAAGTATTACTGTATTGCAAGATATGAATTATAAATTAAAATACACATTATATGCTACATATAATATATATATGTATTTTTACTTTTACTTAGCTGACTGATAAACATTCTCCCCCCCCTTCAATGACTTATTATACATAATTGCATTTCGATAATATTCACCTAAAATTTTATGACATTGATTACAAATTTTATGGCAATCTCTGTTAGAAACCATTATCCCTATGCTTCTCACTACTTGAAATATTTATGCTTTTTTCAAAATTGAATATAAGCCAACTTCCCATAGAAAATTTTCCATGAAGACATTCCTCTCTTTAGGCACATAATCTTTGTGTGTTTTACTACATTCCAATAACCTAACCTAAATTGAAACATCTACTTCTTCCCATCAGTTCAGGATCTGATAATTAAATATCTACAGTTCAACTGAAACAAAAACTATGCTTTCATGCAAGACATATTCTTCCTTAAAAAAAAAATCGTACCTCAAAATTATAGGTTCAATTTGCAAAGAAAGGAATGCACTTGCTTGGCAGTGTGAAGAAAGAAGACTCAGTTTTATGGTTTAATGATTCAGTTATGTTTTAATTCAGTGTTGCAACATGTTTTACTACTCCGATGGTGTAATTTTATGATAAACTTCTTTAGAAATAAATAAATAAAATTAAATTTAAAAAAATCTCAAAGCTTTCAGATTTTATATTATGCACAAAGCGGCATTTTTAAACATTTTGTGTGTTACCTTTACTTATTAAATATCATGTCCTTCGCACTTAAACCATAAAATTCAATTTAACAGCAGTATCACAAAATATTTAAAAGAGCATATCTTTAGAATTTCTGATACACAGTCTCGCATGATGGAGATAAAAATTTTTCCCTCCCCGTACAGTGTTGCCATTGCTCACTTTGAAATCATTGAGTTTGTTAATAAAAAATTCTTTGATGTTTGACAAAGTATAAAATAGATAATAAAACAAATTCTAAATTTGGGCTTTCAGATACCCATATTCAAATACAGGACTCCGTTATTCAAAATTTGATGTCTCTAGGTACCATTGTTTCTTCACAGTGCGATAAGCAAACATGCATTCATGAAGATTCTTCATTATTTAATTTCTTTAAATATAATGCAGGGCTCTAATATTTGGTAGAAACAATTTGAAAAATGAACCACCACAAAATGCCAAAATGAAATTAATAGCCCTTCCGGGCAAATTGCCCCTGTTGGTTAAAAACACAACTTATATGTTGTATTTTGTTGTCAGATAGTGCCATTCATACTTCATTAGTCACAAATAATTGGACATCATTAATACTTCTCTCTCTATGATATAATATAGCAGAAAGGGCAATAGCCATCTGGGCAAATTGCCCCTATGGGCTAAAAACACAACTTACATGTTGTATTTTGTTGTCAGATAGTGCCCTTCATTAGTCACAAATAGTGGGACATCATTAATACTTCTCTGTCTGTCATATAATATATTGACTGAATTTGTAAAATAATTGCCTAATACTTTGATTGCATGGATTGATCTTTCAGAGCCATTCAAATTGTCATATATATATATTTGTGGGTAAAGATAGTCCATTTTAGCATAGAAAACCTCATTAAGCTCACCAACCAATCTTGTTCTGCAGCAAAAGTCACACTTTTCACATACATTTGCCTTAAAATTGCTGCACTGTCCACCATTTTTAGAAAAATTTTTTTAATTAAAAAATTTCACTTTAAAGCAGAAAATACCTTGCTATCAAAGTAAATGTTTTGATCATAGGCCAGTCACAAATTTATTACTACAATTAGCTATGCAAGCATCTTAAAATACAACACCTATAATATCAAGTAAAAAAAATGAAGTTTTAGAAAATGTAAGCAAAATTATTATTATCATGATGGTCACAGATTAACGGTTATTTAGACAGGAGAATTTTAACAACTCCTTTAAAATATATTTAAAATTTAAAGGCAATTTTACTTTCTAATGTGAATGCATTTATGTAGCTTATGTTATAAACACGAAAGAAATTAAAGACAAATTCCTGCCTACTTTATAAAATGCACTGTAAAGGCCATCAGTGGATCTTTCACTGATCTAAAGATCATGGAATTTTTTATAAGATAAAGTGCAATAATTGAATTAAAGGAAACTATTGATTAGAATAAAATAAAATGAAAAAGAAAATCTCTGAAAATAATGTTTCTATTAAGAAAACTATAGCACACGAAGACTTTACAGACAACAGAAAAATTGCAAACTTCACATATAAGGCTCTCATTAAACTGTTTTCAAGGTTATGGATAGAATGGATGTGGATTCCAAGATAAATTTTCTAAAATCATTGAGTTTCGTAGTTCTTTTAAAACTGGATGGATTCACCAATGTGAAATCCATGAGATACACCCAAAAATGTTTCAAAGAGAGATTTAAATGTAGAACAGGGTGAGGCTTCTTGTTAAACATGCTTATGTTTGATTTTCAAATATTTTGGTTGATATTATATATATAATATTAATAATGAAGTTTAAACAATTATTTCAAAACTTTAAAAAAAATCCCATTACGTAATAAAAGAGAATTTCATAATTCTTTGAATGTCATCTAAAACCTTTAGATTTTGGAGTTAGAGGATTTAGATTTTGGAAACAATGGCTGAATTTTCACACATATAATCAATTCAACAGAACAACAACAACAATAATAATAATAAAACTCTGAAAATGACTTGTATCAATTGGGAAATGTCATTTTCTGTATTAAGGATAGAACGCTGTCTCAAGTGACACAGTTCTGCAAGTTCTAACAAATAACAACACTATAATTGTGAAGTATTCCCTTTATGATATGATTTTAAAAATTAGTGCCCAGTTAGAGGACCCAGTACAAATGCCCAATATGTAGAATTGCAGCTCACCTAGGATGGATATCCAGACACTGACAGTAGCCTCGAGCAGTCACATTTTCGAGCTATTGAAAGATTGAAGAATCTGAATGTGAATAAAACCTCATCAAGTCCTGAATCCTACATGTCAGCACAAGATTGCAAAGCCTATGGTGGTTTTATGTTTAGTAGAATCCGCTGTAGGTCAACAAATGTCTCTAGTAGATGAATGCTGTGTGTGCACTCAGTTTGATGTGTTACTGCATTCATTGCCTACATTCATTCTGATAGGCTTAACCTCTTCAAACAGAACATTGTGCAACCACACAACTCTAGAGATGCCAAGTTATAGTTACAGGAACTCAGTTCCAGTTTTCCCTTTTTCCATGTCTTCTTAAGCCATTATTGAATTCATCTGCAGTGGCTTGCAAAACAGAAATTCTGGAACTCTGAATACAACAAAATTATAAAACACTATGCAGGAAGTATGGTGTTCATTGCCTGCAGTACACTTCTACATCATTACCCAGATGGTATAGTGGCTAGGGTAGTCTAAATGTGGCACCGAAAGGTCTGGGTTCAAATCCAGGAGAAGGCATGGATGTATGTAAATGTATAGGGTATTTGCGGCATAGGTGCACCCTAAATATAAGTGAGCTGAAAGTCCTCTTCAGAGCTTGGTGGTAGGGAAGATTGTTAGGAGACCCTCGGGCACGTCACGCTGGGGTGCTCTCCATCAAAATTGGGGGTGGAACTGAGCAAAGTTGTACTGTCACCTGTATGGTGCTCTTGCCAATGACAGGTGCAAACTTGCTTTCCTTGCCACAATGAATTTCATGGACTTGCTCAGATGTTACTGTCAGAAAAGTGAGATAAATCATAACCAACAAAAACTTCTACATATTCGTGGAGTCTATGTCTTATATTTCTGCCATGTTATGCTCTCATAAGAACCTATCAAGCACCATTCTTTCCTTTTCCCCCTTTCTTTTTAAATATGTCACTGTACAAGAGATTATTTTTACATACATTTTAGCAGGATACAAGTTCTTCTGAAGATTCTTAATACGGTTCCTTTTTTTATTTCAGTTTCACACCAATATGGTACTTCCAACAGCAAATTGCATTTTTTTAATACTAGTTTTTTTAAATCCTTATTATATAAACATTTAAATTTTTAATGAAAATTGCTGTGTTTTCTGATTATGCATTAGGATATTCATAAGCACTGAAAAATTTTATTTCTATAATTATTGATGGGAAACGATTTCTCTAAGGCATAGTTTATATAATTCTATAATAGTTTCTAGACATTTAGTACAAAAATGGTATCTTTACAACATGGTTAGAAATAAAAGTTGTAACAAAAATGAAATTGAAAATTCCATGCGTCATCGAAAACATTTAATTTCAGTTATTCCTGTAATCAGACGCTCCTTTTTCCTCCATTTAGAAACCCCTTCATTCAGTGTTTCGTTCTCTTCATGCACAATTACTTATATGAATGCAAAATATTTCTCCAGTTTTGGCTCTAATTTCTGTTCCTCCACTTTGGAAATAATTCTGAATAATACATATTGTTACTAATTTGAATTTTCCCACATTAAAAGCACTTCACTAACTTTCTTCTTGAATATTTTCTAACTGTTCGGTTATAACAATATAGATATTTTCAAGTAATAGTCTTGTTATTTCTAGAATATTCTTGTTGTTATCTATAAGAAAAGCAACTAAAAAGAAAACTTGAAAACTGCATAAAATTTAAAACAGCTATTTATGAAGGAAATTTTTCCTGCCTCTATATATGGGATCAGCAGTAAAACTAGCTAATCATGTAAGTAATGGCATAGGTGGATGCTTAGCTGACATTTAGTACTGCTTGGTGCTTAGCTGGCAGATCGTACCTTTGGTAACAATCTGTTAAGTAAATACATTGTTTTAGAATAAAAGATGATGTTCTATCACAGCATGCTTCTGAATAGTGTACAGCACATTATCAAACAGATTTTATTGATCTTTAAGTCATATTGCTCTAATTATATTAAATGAGTTTTTTTCCTTAATTCGCCTACAGGCATAAATTCTTTCATACAAAAGGTAAGAAAAATGTCAGTTACCAGCTTTTTGCTATAATGTAATATACAATCAAATCTGAGTTAAAATAACATCCAACTAATGATTATTATAGGTGTTAAGGCAACAAGAATCAGCATAATATTCATAAATTTGCAGGACTACTTTTGAAGGCTTAAATATAGAACCTTCTTCTTCAGCTGCAGAAGTGCAAATGACAAAACAGAAGTCTGTTTTCAGGTGCTAACAATGAAGGGAAGGCAGTTAAGCTAGTGGCGATATCTACTGATGAAAAATGAAAACAACTACAAAATATATTTCTTAAAAGCTGAGGGTAAAGATGGATTGGATTACAGTAGGGATCATTAACTATAGCTGAAAGATTTTTTATGATTAAGACATACCTCTAGAAAATCTAATTCTCCAAAGGAAGATGTTTATTGAATAATTTTGGCTGCAGAGAAATGGAAAATGTGATTTTCTGACAACAGTATTGGGCAACATGGTTTAATTCAGAAGGCATGAAATTTAAGGCTCTCTGAATTTGACAAATATGAATTAAACCACACTGACAAGGAATCCTGTATATGCCACAGGAGTTCATATCTGGAATGAGGTTTTAAAGAATGGAACGGAGAATTTTATTCGCAGTAAAGAAAATGACCTGACAGTTGAATTTCTGGAAAAATACATGCAATTTTCTAGCTAATTGACGGAAGGAAAGAAATAACTAAAGAATTCTTATTATCTTCTAAAATAAATGAGTACTTTTTGATGTCTTGAGAATTTTTTGTAACCAAGTTTTGATAAACCAAAATTAGGATGGGGATTGGGTAAAACTTCAAGGAATCAAGTGTTTGTTTTATCAAGAAAAGTTAACATCAATTTTGAGAAAAAGAAGTTTCATCACAATATTTGTTTCTTAAATGTTTGGTGCGATGAGTGCTATTAAATCACTCTAAGGACTTTTCTTCATAAAATATCACAATGTTTATAAAAGTGTGCAGCAGCATAAAGGACAAAATGCAGTAAAAATTTTTAAAATATTAAATAAAAATATTGCATTTTTCTATTTCTTTGATACTTTTTAACACATGAAGTTTACTAACAGGAATGGTCCTTTATAAATTTTAGTTTGTGGTTTTATATATAGAAAAGAAAGCTTCATAGAAAAAAATTAGAGCTAATAATGAGATGCCATAGCTAATAAGCTTGGATTGGTATTCATTTGTAAATCTAGCAGATTGCAAAAACAGATGGTAAATGCACAAAATGGGATAAGGCACTAATGTTTGATTTTATCACATACAATATCAGATCGTGCTAGCCAACTTTATACCTGGTATAAAAAATTACTGTTGAGAACTATGCAAACTGTAATGTCATTACAACTTTCCCACTTCCACTCCTTTAAGACAGGCACATTCAGAATGACAAAACCATATAAGAAATAGTGATAATTTTCACAAGCAATGGTAGTTGAGTTATTGAGATTTCCAATTAATTTTTCAAGTTAGGTTTTCAATTAAAATTTTCAACTCAGTTACCATGTATTTTCTGCTTATTAATTCTGATCCATATTATCCCATGAAGGAAAGAATAAAGTTTATATTTTAGTTGCTAACTGCAGAGTTATAGACAAAATTTGCAAATAAAAGCTTAAGACTATATTGATACGATTTATATACTTTAGAATCTAATTCTGGAAGAAATGATTTGAAAAAAAAATTGTGAAAGTAAAGAATTATTAAAAGAGAAATTACACTTCTTATAATTTAGTATAACAGATGACAACAGTTGTTTATAGAGGGAAAACACAACAAGAACCAGATTTACACACTTTAAATTAGTCTTTGCAAATGTAGTTAGTTATTGAGAAAACAAATAGGTAATAGACGAAAAAGTTAATTTTTTTAAATCACCAAGTGCTTACATAAAAAAAAAAAAGAGTTTGTTTTATTACTAGAAAAGGTAACAGTTTAAAGAGAGCAAAATCTTTAAATAATGTGTCCTATACTTTGAAACACATTCAGTAGAAAAATGTTTACTAATAAAACAGCTTATTAGTAGGGAAAATTCTTATTTTTTTAAATATGTAAAATAAAAATTTTAATACAGATTTTTTTCCATCATAGGACTTCAATAATATAAAAAGCTAAATCATTATTAAACTTCACATGTTAAGTAATAAGCTATATGATTAATCTTAAATTCAAATAGCTCACAGAATTACAATAAGGTAAGTATAAAGTAATAACTGTATATGAGTAATACTTTATAGTATAGAAAAATGGAACAAAAAGTTAAGAAATTTAATTCAATTGAAATCTTTAAAATACCATTAAAACTATAAAAATGCATTTACATGATTACCAAATAATGCACTAAGAAACAAATAAAATATTAATAAGTTTTCATAAAATTTAAAGATGCTTTATTTAGGCATACAGTCCTATAATACAGACAAATTTTCTTCTTCAGCTTAGATAAACTTAATTAACTAGTGAGAATGAAAATTTCCAAGAATAAGTGGAAACTTGCTCAAACTATATTAATTCATTGACTGGATGAATGAAAGTATTTATAAACATTGTATTATATAATAGTAATTGATTTAATGTGTAACATACACAGTGGAGAAATGTTCAAAGTAGAATAAAATATATATTAAAAAGTCAAATTCAAACCTTGCATCCGTATGCCATAAACTTCAGACCACATTCGATCAGAAAGAGTGCCGTAAAAGCTTCGTTTAAGTAGTCTAATGTGTCTAAATACAGATCAGGGGCTTGGTAGAACTACAGCGCCATGGAGTGAAGTAGCAAGAAAACAAGGCGGCAGGAGTTGAAAAAAAACATAGAAAACAATGGGAGGGTCTAAGGTACAAGGCATAACAATAAAATCAAGCAGGTTTTACTCTACTTAATACACTTAATTTTCATCAAGAAATACAAAATGAAATGTATTAAGTAGTGTCGGGATCAAATAAAAATGTTTTTAAAATTAGTCATATGTTCATATAACTGTCATTTAAAATGATTACAAAAGCCTATAATATACAAACAGATATTTTTAACATTCATCTAATCCTTAAAAATAACAATACCATTTCATATGATAAAATAATTATTTCATTTATATGCAAATCACAATCAGTTTTTGAAAATGCACATGCAATATTATCTCATAACAGAATGTTTACAGTTTATGCATGCAAATAAAACAATATTACACATGATCAAAAAATCATCAAGAACACAATTCATGCCCTTTTCAGAATAGTGCACCATACCACAGACCAAAAAATCTCAGTACAAAAAAAGCTATGACATGCATCAAACAAACATGCAAGAATATTTCTAAGCAATTTGCGCAAAAAATACAGAAATAACAATATCCATGTCGTAGTGGTTATGAGAAGTGAACATTAATTACATTCCTATTACCTTACAAATACATAAAAAACATTTGAATAAAGAACTCGAGCTCTACCGCAGAAGTACAATTATGTCAGTTTCTTAGGTTTGGGATAGTATATTAAGAAAAGAATATAATTTAATGAAAAATTCATAACTGTAAATGTTCTGTAATTCAAATCCCAGATTTTTTTTAATTTGGAAAACACTTTTAATGTGACATATCTGAAATGATACAAAAAAAGCTATTTGTGTTAAATAAAATACTGAAATACTTCTAAAAAGTTTGTTTGTACTGATTAAAGTTAAAAGAAACTAAGATAACAGCATTAATTTGACAAATATACTTCAGGGTTCAGGAAATCAAAATATTTATCACAACATTCAGGAAGCCTATTAAAAATGTAATATGTTATAAATTTACACTCGAATTCAAACTTTATTTAAAAAGTGCTACAATATAAGTTCGAAAACAATTCATGCTCCTTTCCCTAGTAAGTGCTTTAGTCGTTAACACAGCAGGATCCCAGGGAAAAAAAAAAAGCTGAATTCTATCCAGTAGAACAATCTGTATCAACAGCTATGATACACATTCATAACACAGCTATGAAGATAAACTTAATAGATGGAATCTGAATTAATAGTCAATCATAATTTATCAGCTATCTCAGTATAAACTCATTAGAATAGCAAGTTGATTTTTTTTCTAATATGTAAAAGCATAAGGAATGGATTCAGCACACTATTTATGCAGATTTTATATTTTGAGAAATATATTCTGCAGCTTGATTGAGAAAATAAGTACGGAATCTCCTGAAGAATGGTTAAAGATAAAAAGATACATCAAGATATTTACAATTTGAATCAAATTACTACAAATTATTTAAAATAATTTAACACCATATTAAAGCTTCCAATCATTTATAAGAAAAGACCATTTATAAGAAATTTTAGACCATAATTACGGAAACCAGGAGTGATCCTGTTTCAGGCAAAGATATTAGAAACTCGACAATTTGAAAAAATTGCATGATAATCAACCCTCCACTTGGACACATTTAATTACTTTGTTATTATTATGTCTAATTTTTAAACTTGTCAATATTAATTACCTTAGCTGCACAATAACTTTCATGCATTTTTTTAGCCTGGCAAGGTTTTTAGTCTGGTCTTAATTTACATACTATATTACTTGCCTTACATGGAAGATAAAATTATGACTTTTTTTATAATTAAAAAAAAGTTGCCCAGAATCAGCATAAAAAATCATGGATTTAACTAATATAGCTCAATTCATAAATAAAGTAAATCATCCAAATTTTGCTAGACTTTTAATAATTTGCTTCTTACCCCTTAAAACAGACCGACAATAGTATTTTGAATTGAAGATAAAAGTCATTGCAAACAGAACTTTTTAATTTTTTTAATTAGTGGGGTAAGCTATTAATAATATATTTTATTTAGTTAATAATTTTATTTATTTATTTATTGTTTACAGTGAGAATTTACAATGATCTACTGATTAAATTAATAAGAATTTACAAAATGTTTTGCATTACTTAGATCACATTAATCTGTTTACACACTACTCAGCAGTTTTGCACTTTTTTGTATTACGTGATTGTTATCTTAGAAAATAAAGATTACCTGATAAGTAAATGAATATTAATGTAGTTTTTCTTAAACAATATCTATCTTCAATTTAGTCACTACAAGTAGTTAATGAAGTGATAAAAAAATAAATTGATATAAAGAGAAAGAATACAAAAAATTTCTTTTTTCTCATGCAATGTGAATTAACATCTAAGATAGCAAGTAAAACTTTATAATAATTTTTCAGAAATGGATCTTAGATGCTAAGTCTATACAGGAAAGAAAGAATTTCAAAAATTATATTTTGTAATCTGAAATATTTATGATTTTATATACAAAACCAAGGAAATGAGACTATTTTAGTTCATATGTTTTATAAAGTTTGGCACTCTGCATGTTGGAAAATATATTGCATAGAATAAATACATTGATATATGTAGAGTAATGTATTTTCTGCATTCAAATGTAGATGTAATTCATAATACAAATAACCCACCAAGCATACAAGCTTGTCTTTAGTTTAAGATGCAAATCACATGCAGCATAAGGCTACTTTTCACGAATGCAAATCAACATTTCACATTTGTTTACAATCAATGTTCTCAAGCAGTAATTTAAATTCTAAAGCGCAGTAGTTAATATGTTAAATATATACTTATAATTACTTAATTATCATACATTTTCAATAAAATTAGAGCAGTTCTAAGATCATTCAGTTTTAAATATTAATTTTTTTTAAATAATTATTTAGTAATTTAAATGATGAATAGTTAGCATGGAAAAACAATACATCAGATGAATCCATATGAATGAGAAATTTTATTCTTCATGATAAAACAATAAAACAGAAGACTGATGTTATCTCTACTTCATTATTTTATTACAAATTTTTCCTTTCTAAAATATCCATTCTTAATATAATGAATAAATAATTTTAATGTATCAAAAAAGGAACAAAAATTTTTTAATTTATATAGAGTATCACCACCTTATAAATTGTTTAATGAGAGTTTGTGAAGAGCTCTTAATGGTAAACTATGATAAGTTATTAGTTAATTATAAAGTAACTTTTAATGGGGATAAATAAAGTATACTTATTAACATTAAAATTTTATTTATTACCATACTATTTATTTTTACCATTATTTATTACCGTTTTTATAAAGTAACTTTTAACTACCATAATTTTAATATATGCAACTTTAAACTATTTTTAAATTTAAGTATATAACCCAAATCTATGAAAAAATCTATATCTTAAAACTGTCATAAAATCTAAATAAAAAGTAAAATTAAAAATATTTTTCTTTACATAAATATATCTTCTGCTGAGCTATTAATTTTAATAATAAAAACTTATAAAATTACTATCACATTATCTAATTCATAAAGCTATTTATCATTAAATAAATACATCAAAACATAGAAACCTCTGAACTTCTGCAGAAAAGGAATTTATGTTAGTGAAATATGTGAAATGTAAGCATAAAATAAAGTCTTATAATTTTAATTTAATTAGAATCAAAACAAAAACTTGATAAACACAAATCTTAAAAATAGAATCTGATTGAAAGAAACTGCTTTATAATACTCATTGTTTTGGTGTTTAATTTATTGTATAATTATAATTCTTTAATAAATAAAAACAGCAGCTTAATGCAGCACTTAAAAGCACTTAATGCAGAAGTTTATGAAAACATATAGGAAGCATACTTGAACTAAAATTGTTTAGCATTATTACGAAATCAAAGAATCTGCACTCAGTTGACATTTAACTACAGAATCTAAATTAATACATAATTTTTTTTAAAGTTTATGATCCTGATTTAAAGTAATGAAATGATTCAGAGATGTACATGTAAAAATATCACAAAGAATAAAATTAATGCTAAAAAATAAAATATTATGTTCCCCCTAATACTTTATATATAGTGGAAGCTTGAAAAACACACTTTTTTAAAATTTTTTGCTTTGTTTGATTTTCTTACCCTGACTCCAAATGCAGCCAACTTGAGCGAGCATTCAAGGGTAAAGAGTGCAGTGAAGGCCGCATTCATGTAGTGCAGGGTAGACTTGAACAGTTGTTTTTGTTTGTGATACTGGACAAAACACAAAAGCAATCACATTTCTGCAAAATCTATTTATAGGCAGTGTAATAGCGGAAAGGCAAGTCAAGTCAGGGCATACAGCTCAGTGGAAAATGCAAAACCACAAAACACATAGCACAGAATATATATAATAAGCCAAACAATTACTTTGTATGTCAAAAATTATTTTTTAACAAAGATATAATAATTCTGTCAAAATTATTGCAATTACTTTTTTTCACCAACAGTTGCTATATTCATAGCAAGTATCTGTTCCTTATTAGAATCTATACATTTATAAATGTATTTATAACTGCATGTACAAATGTATTTATAAACATTCAGTTTATAATCCAAACTAAATGCACAAAAATTACTTAGAAAACTTAAGTTTTTAAAAAGTGCTATGAAAAATCACGTGATTAATTAAATCAAGATTATATTGTGTATACTGAATTTTTGATGCATTAATAAGTAGATTAGGACTCAATCAAGCAATTGTTACACATATTAAACAATGGCTTTTCGAAATCAGGATTTCAATGAAATTTTATATGTTCTACTAATTGCAGGTATTTAGGTTATTTAGCTATGTCAGCTGTTAAATTTAGGAAAAAATTCTACTTTCAAGAAATTTATTTCAAGGAAATAGTACTTTACAAGAGTAGCTTAATGGCAAAGAGAATTCCATTTGATGAGAATATAAAAACAGATGAATCAATCCCAAATATAAGACTTACTAAGTATTTAAACATAGTACGTATATAGGGTGCATAAATCTGTTTGTTTTATGCAAGGAATTATTTAGGTTCACTCAGCGTCATGAAAACAATAGGACTTAAGTTCTGTATAAAATAATGAAATGGATGAATGAGTAAAAAAAAGAGTAAAAAATCTAACTTAGAAAAAACTGCTGACGACTCAGGATAGCACTAAACAAGGTATGAAATTATCGCCAACAGAAAGTAGTGAAAAGTTTACATCATTTGGACATACATGACTTTAATTTCTCCAGATAGTAAACTTTATAATATTTGTTAAACATATCTAAAAATTCTTAAAATTTGAAGCCACGTTAAACAATTTGTTGTAGTATAAATCAAAACTTAAATTGAAAGTTTAGAATAGAATATGGGGATACATAAATGCAGATTTTGGTGAACAAATTGATTTCTTTTCTTTATCAACTCCCATTTTGCTAAGCTGAAGGGGGAGGGGAGGTATATCATGTAGAGCAAAAGCAACACCTGGACTAAGGAGTGCAAAGCAAAAAATATAAATTTCACGAATACAAATGGTACAATAAATAAGCCACAGAGAATGGGATTATTTGATTATGGCAAAGTTCTCAGGTTATGTATTCTAATGTACTAAAGTTTAGTGATGCTCCATTACAGAAAAAAAAATTGTGGAGAATTTCAAATTAGTGTGCTTTTACATTACACAATAAAAACCACAAAAATATCATGTAGCCAGCCTGCTCATGAATAAAAGAATATTGTTTAACAGTATTATCCACTCATCTATTGTAGGCTAATATGCCATAATGGCATTATTAATTTTGAAATATATTCATTGTATTCCTATTAATTCAAGCTAACTTTTTTTAATTATGCAGTTTTTTAAATACTTATGGTTTCTAAATTCAAATTCCTATAGATTTTAAAGTAATTCATCTCATAATAGAATATATTCTAAGCCTTCTTCTTGCTTCCAGATACAAAATAAATGCATGTCACTTTTACAGAAAAGAAATACAATGAGTTTTTTTTTCATCAGTTTTCCCAAATATATTATTAATATTTTCTCTATTTTATAATGAGCTGTTTTGGGATATAAAGATAGAAACGTCTTTCCTAAGAACCATTTTGAATCCACTCTTCCACAAAGAAAAAAATCTATGATAAAATATGGATAGAGTACATACCTACAAAATTTTTATAAGAAAAAATATAAAATAATAAAGTGCAGACATTTTATATAACCTAAAATTTAATTACTAATAACCATCAACCCTTTCTTAACATAAGATTTGCAAGAACCTGTATTTATATTCAGCATTTGCAGAATTTCAACTAAATTTTCACCCTGTTTATGGAACAGAAAAATTAAGTTTCTTTTCACAATGAACCAGAGATAAATAACATACATGTGCTGCTAAGGCAGACACAGTGATTTTTATTGTGGTATATCTGGAATTATATCCCTTTACATAAAATTATACTAAAACACAAAAATACATAAAATTTATACTTATAAAACTTAAAAACATCCAACAAATTTCAGATGAAAAACAACATTTAATGTTTTTCTTAAAAACAAATTTATATTAAATTTTGGAGAATTCATATTATAAAAAATTTACTCAATAAAAAATATATTAAATATATTTAAGAATTTTTGAAACCTAAAAGTGATGTATAAATCTAGATAATTTTAAAATGTAGCTTCTTAGCTTCATAAAGCAAATCAAATATAATTCCCTCTACATGCTTATTCTCTATTAATATCACACATGCAATGTTTCTGATGCATTATTTAATTAATTAGTTTAAAAGCAGATCAGATTAAGAGCTAAAAGGGAATATTGGCCATAAAATATTAAATACTTATATTTCCTGAAATAAATTCTTTTAAGAAGAAACAAATATGATTGAAAAACATAACCTTTGAACTAAACTATACATATCACTTTATCAAGTACAAATGCCAAACTTCTTGCAGCAAATACTGAATATATGTTTACATTGCCACACTGAAAACAACAACTACTATATTTCAACCAGGAACTGGCAATGGAAAAAAATACTAGAAAAATCAATGATCAAATGGAACAAAATTAAGTGAGAGAATTTGTAAAAAGCGAGTTCAAATGATGTTAAAACAAAATTCTTTTTTCACATTTGTACACCAAAAATGGTCATTTCATCACAAGTATGATTAATTGTATGTATGCAAAATACAAATACATGTTTCTACAATATAATAATATCAAATGCAAAAACAGTTTCATCTTAAGGATAAATTTAATTTTTATAAAAATATAAAACTTAAAATATGAGCTGGGTACTATATTTTATAGCAAATGACAATGAATATATATATTTTCTCTTTCCATAACAATTCGAAAAATGATAATAATGAACAGTTCCATTACATGTTAAATTAATTACATATATCTTCAATATCATTGTTATTCAATATAAAAGTTGAAAGTTATTTGTTGAAAGTTATATTCAATACTTAAAAAACACACTTCAAAATATCTTATATGAAAGCTTGTAAAATGGTCATGATAAATAGCAAAGCTTAAAATGTTATTATATATAACAAGTACAAAAGTAGGCTAAAATAATTCCATATAACAAAGTATCACATTAATTTGAGAAACAATTATTTCCTTGATATTATAAGCAGTCTTAAAAATCTGACACATGCAGTAAGAGTTTTTGATCATGTTTTTTTCTATTCCCTGATGAAACAGAGACAAAATGATGCTCTGAAAATCATATGTGAATTTCATAATAAAAATTTAGAAACCTCTGTATTTTTAAAATTAACTGTTTTTCCAATGGATAAAATAATTTTCCAATTCATATATTAATGATGTTTTTAACAGAGAATTCAGAGTTTCTCACATAATTTTTAAGAACAGTGAAAACACAAGAAGATAAAATGTAATACAATAACTTTCATATATAAACACACTTACATTTATGCAATTCAAATTAAAAAAATAAACAAAACATATAAATAAATATGCCCATTAAGGAAAAATTATTAAATTTAATTCTCATGTACAGAACAAGTGCAAATAAAGTGGCATAAATTTTTTACAGATCATTTCATACTTTTTTAAACATATTCTTATAAAACACTTAAGCATGCAGAAATTCAAAAGTCACTTTTTGATACACATATTATTATTATTATGTATTCATAACCAAATTACAAAAGTGACAAATGCTGATTACTAGATTTATAAAATCAGCAACAAATGAGTATCATTTAAAAAAACCTTTTGTATGCCAACATAAAATGAAAAGAAAAAATTTTCTTTCATAAATTATGAATTTTTTTATTTGAAGATTTGTATTTTATTAAAATTTTTATTTAAAAATAATTAATTGAATACATACATACATTATTGATCTCTACATAGGGAAAAAACAGTAGTTTTTCTTACATTTAAGGTAAAAAAAATATTTTATGTGCAGTAAAAACAAGTAATTTAGATAAAATGATGTTATACGTTAGCAGCATCATTAGACAAAGATACACATATTTCCAAATACACAAAAGGCAGATAGGCTTTATAAAGAAATATTTCTCATAATTAGAAAAATCCGGCTTCTGTTCAGCATTGACTGCATTCTTTAACATCCTTCAGAAAATGGAATAACAAATATTTACCAATTAATTACTTAAATTTTTTTATTTTATACCAACTAATACTTTTTTCAAGTAACCTATTTCAATATTAGGCTTCACTTTTATATTAAGAATATAAACATAATGGCAAATTTTGTATAGCCTCTGTTTAAAAGATTAAGCCAAGCACATTCTTTTAATAGCATATTTGTGCATATTCATCACAGATGAATATTTTACTTATGAGTGACTTAATGAGTGATGAGTTTTACTTATGAGTGACTTAATATGACTTAATGAGTGAGGTAAACATATTAAAGTGTTGGTAATGTATCACCCAACAGAGCATTCAGACTATATTTATAATGCAAATAAGACTAAGTCTGAAAAGTTGTGGTAATCATGATACTGTGTTATTTATGCTATGATAATCATGATACTATGTTATTTATGCTGTGATAATAATGATATTGTGTTATTTATGATAGAAAAAGAGATTTGGTATTTTAATATTTATACACATAAATTTTAATTTATAGTTAAAATACCCTTAATTTTCATCATTTAGGAAATTCCTCTCTTAAGCTATTTTCCTATTTTTTAGTGATATAAGATTTCTGAGCACCAGTAATTCATCCCAGATTCTGTTTCTTATAAATGAGCTAGTTGTATGGAGTGTTCACAGTGTTTCTTACATGTTATGTATATTATGAACATGAGATGGTTTTCCATAGAAAGTCCTCTACTTTAGGGCTTCCTTTTAAGGTAGATAACTCTAGCATGCTTTGTCATAATAAATTAACCAAACAAACTTTATCCCACTGAGCCATTTACTACATATGTCACATTTTGTTCGATTACTTATTTTTATATATAATAATTGCTATGATGTTTATTATAAACAGGTAAATGAGGAAAAAATGATGGTACACAGGTAAACGATGCATAGATTGATGGATCACCATAAATGGAAAGCAATTTTAGCCACATCAAAGCAAATTAAAGATATAATGAGTGAGTTACAGAATTCTAATTTTGGAGACAGAATTAGTGTATAATAGAAAATGCATTACTTCATTGTGCATGATAAAATCTTGCCACATACTGCCCATGTTTGCAGATTAAAGTAGGTTAAATATACATATTAATCAAACCTAAGACAGTTGGAAATATGTGAGACAAGACTAGAAGAGATATTTTCTGCATGCAATTTCATGAAAGAAGACTCCTTTATTTGCATCTAGAAGCTGAGAGAGAACACAGAATAATATTTCACGAGAAAATATTTGATATCCTTAATTCCAGCAACAGTGAAGTACTCATTACAATTTTGTTTCATTTTATTTATACCAAAATTGTACTTATTTAACCTATAACCCCACCCAAACTGAATAAAAAATGCTCAAATAATCTTGAATTCAGAATCATATTTCCATTACCCTTTTCTTTGGGGGGGGTTAATTTCAAAATTGCAGTTACAATATTCTTCTCCTCCTACTAGTATACATTCAACTATATGAGGATAAACAGAAAAAGTTAGAACTCCATTTATTAACATTTTACAACCAAGACTCAAAATCGAGCGAAATAAAGGCATGAACTAATTGCAACTCAAATTTTCTTTTGATTTTCTTTCAAGAAGCAAGATGTGTATTATTTCATAATATCTGCATTGCTGCATATAACTGCTTGTGAATGCCTACAATGGATTTGTAAATAAAATTGCTACATGTCACAAAATCTAGTCATTCATTCATTCTTTGTCATGATTTTAATAAAAGAAAACAGAATTATTTGTTAAATGCTAAGAATAGAAATCAATATGATTCATTTTGACTCTTCACTACTGAATAAGCCAATGACTTTAATAATATGTAAAATCATTTTCTACAAACCATTCCCAAAATTACTATTGCATATGCTTACAATAAATGGTGCACAAAATATAAAACTAGCTGAAGAAAGGAAAAAAAAAATAAGTTATGAAGTTTTAAGAACTAATGGAATTTCATGTAACATATATATATTTCCTTTAAAATAGTCATCAAGATTCTTCACTTCTGAATTTGTCAATAATAAGGATATACTATATTTTGGTTTTTAGGCATAAAATGTAAAACTTAGAGCAAATATTGATTACCTTACAATTATTGGTTTGAAGTTTGAAAAAAAAAAGTGTGTTCAGACAACAAATGAGATTTTAATTAATTCTGAGTTTATGAAATTCAGGGAATTTCCTTTTTTAGATTAAGATTTTTAGTTAAAACAGCTTATGATTTATATTTCACCAACCTTTGAACAACTAACTACAGAAATTCTTTTAATATAAAAAAGTAATTACATCTGATACACTTCTATATCATTCAAAAGGAAAATACTTAAAATATAATTTGATATATATTTAAAAATTACAGTATAATTTCTATTATTAATTGCATTAATTTCCTTCTTAAACATGACAAATTTTTATAATTTTCATTATCTACCTACATAAAATACACCAGTGCCCCAAACTTAACGGACTGTATTTCTAATGGTTATAACCAAAATGAGAATAAAGTTCATGACGAACTGCTTAATGATAAACGTTCAGTAGGAAGTTGGCACACATTCATATTACACATTAAAATGTGAAATTTCCATTATATCTTAAAAGTACTATTTCATAACTTTGCACGGGAAGAATTACCAAAAACTAAAAGTGGTTGCAAAGTGTGGTAATATGGAGCAGCATACAATATGACATACAGGATGTTCAAATTATTTTAAATGCAATGAAGGACTTGATAAATTATGGAAAGACATGTGCAAGAGGTTGGGTCACAGGCCTGCAAAATTTCAATTTATATATTACATCAAAAGTTCAGTTTAGTTCATTTTTACAGGTGCTATATCCATAGCCACTAGACAAGCCAATAATGACAGAGTATATTCTAAACCAAGGCCATGTATAGGCCAGTGAGCCATTCAAAGTAATGCATGCTACCTGCCTATATCATGATCCCACCACCTTTATACCAATGCTTTTATAATGATTCACGAATGTTTTTAGGTTTACTACATATGTTTTACTCCCTCCAAACCTGGAATCATTCTCCAAACAAAAGTGAGACTCATCTATAAACAGAACTCAGTTCCAATCCATGGTACTCTAACCATGATCTCTGTATCATTGTAAATGAGTGCACTTGCAATCCAAGTCAGCAGTCATTTCCTTGCATGCTGTCCTCTTTAATATAACCTGTCACTCATGGTATATCTGGATAGTTGACTCCTGTAGCACAAATGAACTTCCTTGCAATATGGGCTGACATTAGTTGTCTATTTCTTTCAGAAATAATTGCCAAATAACAGTCCTGAGAATTTGTTGTGGTCCATTTTTGATCTTGACCTGGTTGTCTGCATACATTACCAATGTCTTAGAACTATTTATAGATTTTTCATATGATGCTTTTGTCTACTGTTAGGTCTTTAGAGACCTGTGTTCAGGTCTATCCTACTTTGCTTCTCCAAATCTCGTCACTTTTGACAATCTGTTAAATGCCTTCTCAACATTTGCTTTACTCTACATGTAAAACCTTTATCCAAATCCTCATAAATCATTGAAATTAGAATTTGATACATCCCCTTGAACTCGTTTTCACACATGCTGAAAGAATGAAATGCAAAAATTTGTATATTTCAGCAGAGTGAAGATGAATCCCATCAGATTAGGAGATAACATTCACCTTGAGCTAGCAATCAACTACTTTTCATTAAACTTCATAGAATTAACATATAACACCTCTTTACAGTTGTTGCTTTAATTTTTCCTACCAATGTATTCACATCATAATAAATGAAGATGCCAGCACCAACAAAATGCAAGTGTTAACAATGACTCACTAACTTGCTATACTGGTTAAAAGATTATAAAATAATAAAATAAGAAATGCCTTCAGCTATGAAGAAGTGGATTGTAATTTTTTTGATAAATTATCGCCTTGGTAAATTAAAGAGGCCTCTCTGCCTAGGATGTGATAAAATTGAAATTTGCATACAGTAGCAGCAAAAAAACTTGAATGGCTTTGAAATTCCTCCAATCTGTTTGTTTGTTTAGCAGAATATAGCAAAGAACATAAGGGTTATCTGCCTGGTTATGGCTCATGATAGACATTCTTTGCAAACTGTCTCATATTCATGTCACATATAGAAGAAATCAGAAGACATTGATGCCACCACCTTATCTGCTGGGATTCAAACTTAGTGGCATAACTAGAGGGCTAGAGGAGACAGTCTGCCAAATACAGCACTGTTTGGAGAGCTGCATTTTTCAAGAGAAATATATTCTAGGTTAGTCATGTGGATCTTTGGAGCAGAAAGACTACAGTTTCATTGGGTTATAGAAAAATTACTACAATTATCCATCTATGGGCAGGATGTCTTCAGGGAGGCCTAAAATTCTCCACAAAGGACTTAATAAATGTAAACTGGCTCATATCCACATTACAAAAAAGACATTGACTGGTATTCACGTCATGCATATCTGAATACAACATTATATACCCTATGTGAGTGGTCTTGAAACTTAAATACCCTGTGGGCTGGACATGCGATCTGAAAGCAGCTTATCGGTTAGAAATTTTTTTTAACAATATTTAGAATAAAAAAATTCCAACTAAGTTTTAAGCTTCCCTTACTAAATATTTATCAAAACATAAATAAACAATAATAATAGTAACACAAAGGAAAAAATTCAAACTCAGATTTATTTTCTATCTGAAGTCTAAAGGCTGGCTCCTGAAAGGAATTTCTAATGGTATTAAATTTTAGACTGGTATTTATTTCACATATTTCAAATATGTTGAATTAAAGACAAAGCCACAACCTATTCATTCTATTTTTTCCCCTTGAATTGCAATCCTACACATAAGCAGAGTCTTTTAAGTGTCTAAAATGTATGTGTGTGTATGTGCCCAAACTGTTGTGTGTCCTATCTTTATATGTCTAAAACTATAAACTCCACATTTATAACAAATAAGAAATGCCTTCAATTATTAAAGAGGTTTAGTTTGGTTTATTTAATTATGGCAACACACTCAAGGGCCATCTGCCTGAGAGAAGGGATGCCATCGTGGAGGTCTTTTAAGTGAAACTGGCTCATATATGCGTTACACATTATGGCAAACAGGATTCTAGTGTCTTTCAAAAATTATTCCTTTGTAAATCAAAGATGTCTGAATTGATAACTGAAACCTATTCAAAAGCCACATAAAATTGCTTTGGGGGATACATGCGAGTTGCAAGTTTGAAATCATTGCCCTTTTACATATAAGGTACACCACATAATGTAGCTAGCTCACTGCTTGGAATCTGACCTGGGTTGAACTACAGTATTCAACTATTTTGTTTACTCAGTCACTGGCAAGCTGAGGAATCACAAGATGTCGAACTGTGATATGAAATTGAACTGAGGAGAGAATTGATTTGACATAGGACAGAGTATTCCAAAAACTTTAAACAGACATCAATAGCTTCACTTTCTTGTTATGCCATTTTTACTCTACTTAATTGAAAATACAAATGACAGCTAATTATAATCTTTATGATATAAAAAGAAAGAGTTCCTCACTGAGAGAGAAATATTTCGGCATTTTATTTCTATTACTGCTTGGGAAGATGGAACCAAAAGATGGAAGGGTGGTCACTTTAAAATATTACAATTTATTCTAAAATACAGTCTCTAAAATGAAATTCCAAACATTGTAATTCTATTTTGAATGTTCCTCACAAATGCTATAAGTATTACTTACCATGAGAGAAGTTTTCTAGGTAAAAATTAATCAAGAAACATCTAAACATCTAAGTATCTTATACTTAATAAATACTGTTCTGTCTACAGAATAATAACTGAAGTAATGAAATAAACTTATAAATGCCATCAATGATGTTGCTAAGAGAAATATAAGCAAAATAGCATTTCAAAATATCAAAATTAAAAATTTTAGTTAAAAAATTAATGTTGAACCTTTATTTATTTTCTCATACATCATTTCAACATTTCAGAGATTTGATTTTTTGGTATGTGTTGTATTGGATTCAGTTATCACAATGTTACTATTTTTTTACAGAACTGTTCATCAATATTTGGATTTAACCCAAACAATCTGGAATTTAGATGCAATGATTTTTTATACACTGAAAGGAATAGAAAATGGAATGCCTTTTGTGGCAAAAGCTTTCTAACAGATTGATTTATTTCATGGATTAATTCCCTGCTTACCCTCCTTTAGAAAGCTAATATCAATACTTGATAGAATAAAAATGGTCTCTGCTAATTCAATAAGTAATCTTCAATCACTACAGTAAGGGGATTATTGGTGTGGAAAAATTCACAGAAGAACTAGGGGATTCTCATGGTTTTACTAATGAAAGATTTATTCATTTATTCACAAATGTTCCATTGATGACATTCATATGTTTTGTTCATCATGAAAAGTATCACTGAAACACAAAAGAAGATTTAATTAAGAAAAACAGGTTTTTTGTACTTCAGAAAATTAAATGAAGAGTGATAAGCCAGGTACAAAAATTAATAGATGATCAAAAAAGAGGATGCCATTTGATAAACTCATAAAGTGTTGAGTATATAATAACAGTCGATATGAAAGCAATTCAAGAAATAACTAATGAAATTTTAAGTAAATATGATTATGAAAGAATTAACAAAGATTCACCAAAAGCCCTCAATTGCTGCAAAAGCAGTATATGCTTTGGAAACTTCTATCATTACATATGGCTTATTGATACAGCAATGCTAAATTTTGTCATGCCAGTGAACTTGAGTAACGTAATTTCAGTTACAGGAAACGCAAAAACAAACTTAAATTTAAAATTAAAAGTGAGATTCCCCTGCCATTCTTTCATTTAAAGTTATGATTTGAAGCCAATAGCAATTATAAAGAGATTTTGAATAGAAATGTGAACAGAAACAATTTTTTTATCAAATTTTATTATTTTAATTTATGTTTAGAAGATTAAAAATCAATTCAATAAATACTTAGCAAAACAATTGCTTGGTGCAACTGCTTATTGTTAGGCACTGCATTTCATTGATTCGAATACATTATGGATTTACTATGTGCTGGAAACTTTTCATGCAATTATGGAGAATATACAATTCTAATATTTTTTTTAACCCTGTGAGTGGCACGGGTTTTCGGATCTATCATGAAAACCTGTACTTATGCAGCATTTATTAGCTAAATTTATAATATTACTTATTTTAGCCTCTATTTACATAAACTTACACTCATTAAGATTACATTTACATTATTAAAGAAAGTAAGAAAGCAAACTATCTTAAGTTTTAAGCTAATACGTATCAAGTAACAAAAAATCTCATGACCAGATAAAGCCGGTCATGCCACTTAGAGGGTTAACCTCCCTCTCGCAGATTTATTGAGATGTTTATAAATTCACAGAGGGCATTTACACATTTTCAGAAAAAAATCTATAAAGTAAAAAAAAAAAAAAAAAAAAAATGTTTTGAAATAAAAAGTTTTGGCAACAGCAGCTTATTTGAAATCAGAAATATCGTACATTATTTTTTAAATTTAATCTTTCTTCAAAATGTCACATGTTGAAAAGCTGTGGATTGAAAAATAAGCTTTCGCATTTAATGATGAGAAATATTTCTATTCTATAATTCAAAAATGCCGTGAAATACATGGTGTTAAAATTTTTAAGTGCAATTTAAGCAACATTATTAATCAGAGAGGGAAATATTGTCAGACACCACTTCTACACAGAAAGAAGACTCAATGAATACATGAAAAAAGTATATACTGTTTCTAATATTTCTAAAATTAAGTTGTTGGTAACAAGAGAAAAATATGCCAAAGGTGAAATCAATTGTAAAGTCTTTATATACATTTGTAGCAACAGTATGCAAATTAATAAATAAAGAATTACAACTTTAATAAGCTAAAAAATATAATGTGTATCAGTTTTTGCTGAAACATGCAGCTAAACACAGACCAATTTGCAGACACCTATATGAAAACTACTTAGCAGCAAATAAATAGATATACATTGTGACCCTAGATGAAGCACCGGTTTACCTAAATGCCTGGGGAAAGATCTATTGATTATCGAAAGCAAAGAGAGAAAAAATGCACACACCTGGTTCTGTCAATGCAAAGAAAGTTTCAGTAAGGAGTTGTAGAGGCTACTTTAAGTTTAAACATGCTTTGCTGTCTATTCTTGTTTCCCATCTGCTATTTCCAACCAGAATGACTTTTTAGTATTGCATTTTATGCAGATGAGAAGGAGGATTTAAGGAAGATTCAACTTACTTCCAGAGAGAGAGCTTAGGAGTCCTTAGTAGTGCGTGTTTGCTATCTGGCTACTTCGTTTTGATATCTTCTTCACTCTGCCATATCGTATGTGCCTGCTGATAATTGCCAGCTAGGTTAATTAAAGAGCATAGCTTCATCTAAGTCAGTTTAAGTTAATATTAGACTAGTTGTTTATTTTCTTATCTTGAGTTGAAAACCTGAATGGAGGCTTTCCTGTAAGCCCAAGAAGAGGTCATCTGTTATTATTTCTTTGAGTGAATAAAAGGGTATTTTTAACCCTTCTCCAGACTCTGTAGTTAAATACTCAAACTCAATACTAAGTCACTACTTAGTATTGAGTACCTAACTCATCCAATATTAATCGAATAGAGCATTTGTGGTCCCACCTGGAAAACCAAATTCGTGCTGCTATGCTACCCTCTCATAGTGTATGGGAATTGCAGGACCAGTTGGTGAGCATTTGGTACCAGATACCTCAGACTAATACCAACACCATGTGGAATCAATGCCATGCTAGGTGCTGGCAGTTTTGAGGGTTAAAGGTGATCCTACATGTTATTTAACAGGGTGGTCATAATGTAATGGCTCTTCAGTGTATATCTTTTCAATGTATTCCTGCAAAATCCCCTGATGTTTCACTAACAGGCTATTGTGCCTTAGGTCTCTTCAAAAGAGCTCTTTCTAAGTGCACACCCACCACAAGTGATGGACTCTGGAAAATAGTGGAAGATGAATCGAAATCAATATCCCTGGGAATTTTATGAATAGCCCTTCTATTACTGAAATCATGATGCAGACTTATAATCCAGAAAAAAGGCTATTAGATTGAGCATTAAAAAAAGACTAAATTTTTATAATAATAACAAAAAAGCATTAATTAAACCATCAATTAATTTTAAACATTAATTAAACTGTCACCAAACCATTCTAAAAATGTGTAAACACCCTTTGCATTGCATAAAAATTGAAATAAATTTTCCACACAAGTTACTTACAACAAATTTTCAGTTATTAACTATCCATTTTGATTATCTTATCAATTTTGATATATCTTTTCTTACCACTTGAAAAATTTCAAAGCATAAATTTTAAAGCTTTAAAGTAAATCTAATTGCACAAAAAACTAATATGGTATATTATGCAATGTTAAATTTGAAATTAATTTAAATTCTTGATTGTTTTTGACATTCACAGAAATTATAAGTAATAAAATGTGAATATCTATTGTCGAAATGACAAATTAGACTTTTAAATGGCATGCACAATTATTAAAAACACAGGAAACATAGACACCATAAGATGAATTTTAAAAAGCTCATAATGATAAAATATAAAAACAAATTTCAATATAAGCACATTCTGTATAGATCAAATACTAAAATCAGTGGCATTTTTTATCATGTATTTTGTAATATATTTTGTTAAGAATAATCTAAATAATTTTTGATAACATTTTCAAGACTTAGTTCTACTATAAATCTGAAGTTTTCATGACTGAAATTATGAAATTTTATACAAAAACTGAATATGATAATCCGAATTGGTATAGACACAGTACAGGAGAAAATAAATGGCTTTTAATAATAATAATAATTTTTAATTAACAATAGTACAGAGTGAATATACTGTGTTTCTCAAGTTTAATCACATTTTACAGTATAAAAGGCACTAAATTTCATTTCAAGAAAATACTTTGGACTACGCAATAATGGCAAAAAATAAAGGAAAATAAATAATAAATAAATAACACAAAACAAAATTTCCAAAATTAAAGGCAATTAAGTTTTTATTATTTATTACAAATGATACATTTATATCCTTAATAAAGTTATGAAAAGAAAATGAAATTGTTAATGCCCTAAATTGAACTGACATTTTCATATATGTAGAGAATCAAACTTCAACAACAAAAATTTTGATATTATTTCATAATTTAGCCATATTTTACAACTAAATTATAATAACTAAAAATTGCACAATACATTTGTGAATTTACCGAGCTGCTTTTCCCATAATAGCAAATAATATGAAATGCTTTACATGGACTCAAAAATTAAAACTTTTACAAACATAAATTAAATTAGGGTTCTGTACTTAATAAAAGCAGAACAAAATATTTGATGTTAAAAAAAAGTCAGCTATAAAGAAAAATTTGACAAAATATCTATGGTTCAAAATTTTATAATTGGATTCGAAACCCAAAATTTGATAAAACATGAAAAGTTTAACAATGACATATTTTAAAATAAAACAAAATCAAGTACCAAATTAAAACTGTATAAGTACATAAATTTCAAAAATATTAAAAAACTCTGATTATTAAACTGGTATAGCAGAAAAAGTGTTCAAATAGTTTAATTTTAAAATAATGTGCATAAAAGAGAAGAAAAGAAAAGTACAGAGATTTCAGTTTTTATTCAAAAGCAGGGAAAAAAAGTAATCTAGAAAAAACACATCTCAGGTTAATTTAATAAAACTTTCAATAATTGACTAATTCAATAATATATTTTACAACTATTAAAATTCATGAATTGAGAACATAAGAGTTATTTGTTAAATGTAGCATATCATGCATTTTTAGCCATGTACTGATATTTTTTTTCCCCATCATATCGTGCTCAAAAATGCGACATTTAGTTAAGAGAGATTTACAGATAAAAATCTATCATGGAAATCATGCATAGAATCTAAACCACTATCTATACATTTTATGCAGCAAAATCAGCACTTTTAAAGAATAAAAGCGAAGTTTAAATATCATGTTAAATAATTTTAAAGAATTTAATATAGTTTTTCCCAGATATAAGGTATAAATAGCACTGATTTTTACTTTAACACTTCTATAATAATTTGCATTCATAACTCTAATATCCAATAAACGAAAACTGTGCCAAAAGCACTTTTAAATGCACTTCAACAAATGCTCAATAGCTTTGCTTAGCTCCATGTCTTAGTCCACATGCAGAAAATGCCAGATATCATGCAACATATAAAAGTGGAAACAATGTAGATTACATTTCTTCATTTTCATAAAATTACATTATCAAATGATGGATAAAATTAAGATGCAACAAAGATAATAGTTTTCTTTATCTTTTCATTTCTCTGTCACATTAAAACTGGCTTTAAGTGTTAGTCCTTAGGACTAGTAATCAAACATATTGAAAATAAAGCATAGATACAAGAAATAAAATATCACATATATTTATACGGAAAACTATAAAAATTTAACAATTTTACAGAAATTCTAAACTGCAGCGGACTTCTTTTCATTAATTGCAATGCTTTTAAAGTTGAATGTAATTTAAATATAAAATGCCAGTTTAAATTGAAATCTTAAGACTGGAATCCAGAATGAGTAGCCATTAACAATATTCCATAAGCATATTTAAATATAATTAAACTACACATGTAATTTAATTGTAGTTTTAAAAGCCAATGAATAATAATAGTAATATTTATTACAGTACAGGTTAGAATAAAATATTTTTCATCGTAAATATTGCCTAAAGAACAACACAGAATTAAAATTAAAATACTTCCTTTGAACGTTTTTTTCCTGGCTTGAAATCATGCGATTTAGAGATTTTACAATATGAATTTAAAAACATTTTAAAGACACAGGTTTAATCAGAAATATTTCCCTTTCTCAAATTTTCTAAAATAAAAAAGTTTCCATAATATTTCCAAACCTGTAAATCTGGAAATGGTCAAAAAGGTGTCTTAATTTCTAAAATAAATGCTTCAGGAAGAAATACATTGACTTTCAACTGATACATTTTAAAATAAAAGATCTTAAATCGAAAAAAAAATTCTGGTACCCTGCTATTTTTTATTTCAGCATATGACTAACATGACAGATTTCTACGCTGCTCGTTATTTTAACATATGTCAAGAACATGATAGATTTCTTGCTGCTTGTTATTTCAACATATGTTAATAATATCAGATTTTCAAATAAGAAAAAATATATTAAAATAACCTATGCCTTTTTTAGCTCATAAGAAATCAACTTTAAATTACAAATAAGGATTTTTTTTATTTGCAATGATAATAACAGAAGTTGGATAGCTTAAAAAATATTCACATATTTTTAATGTACATTTAGTTTTTGATTTGTTTTGATTTTAGTAAGAAAATTTCGAAATTTAAGCTGTGAAGTTATACAGATAATCATTAAGAATAGCATGATACTCTTTTTAAAAATTAAACAATAGTTCTAATTCACAATAGAATCTAATTCTAATTCATTCCAAAAATAAAACTGTCTATAGATTTTGATAAGTTAAATGATTGAAGAGCATATGCATCCTTCATCTACCAAGAATGTGAGTTTCATGAAGAATCATTAAAAGTGAAATTAAGGTAATTTCTATATTTGGCCAGTTTCTTTTGGACAAATACAGAAGTGGCTATTTAGAGCCCTAAATAATGGTAAATTTTCAAACATTATAGGCTTTGGCAACATCAGCTAGCCTATGCAAGAAGTGGCCAGACCTCAGTTTTCAACATAACATTTACGCATATCCTGCTAAATAACTCCCTAAAGCAAAACCAAGTATTATATACATATATTTAAAACTTTGAATTGAATCAATGAAAATCATAATCATTAGATAAGTTTCCAAAAAATGAATAAACAGAAAACTAGTAATTGACAGAGTTAAAAATATAACATAATCAGATTTAATTAATAAATGTAACATATTTTATTGCAACTGCATGATTCCACAGCCAGTTCAGATGATGATAGACTTAAAACTCTTATAAACAATATGATCTCAAAAAATGTTTGTATTTTATCCTTTAAGTAATAATTTCTCATAAAAGTTAATAAGACTTTTCTTAGAAATAATAAATTTACTTTCAATAAAATAGAAATTGAAAAAATGTGATTTTAAGAAAAAGAAATAATGTGAAAAAGAAAGTAAAATATTAAAAGTTGATCTTTACCCTATTTTATTATCAAAGCATTATGTATAATTTTAATACAGTCTTATTTAAAAACTTAATATTATTTAAAATTTTTTTATTTATATACCTGCATTTTCCTCATATTCAGATAGTAAATAAATATGTAAAGATTTTTTAATATCTTTAAATAGGATTAAATGAAGATTAAAAATTAAAAGTTTAAATAGAGACTTATAATAATTATAAAAACTGTAACTAGTAATCAGTTATCAAGCAATTTGAAGCTAACACACCTAATCAAAGTTGGTGTGCTCAATTTTAAGAACAATTAAGCTGCAACTGATACTTCAAATTTACATATATTAAATACAGTATTAAATGAGTAATATTTCTTTCATATTAAGAGTATTTTTGCTTTATAGAATTTTTTGAGCTTGATAGAACAGGTAAATTTACTTCAGGCAAAACATGCAAGAACTCTGCCTGAACTCCTTCCCATTATTTAGCATGAGTATCTTGAGAAAATGGGAAGAAGAATAATAAACAAACTTCCTTTTGTGAATGTAATAAAAAATTTTTTAATGACGGTTTGGTTAGTTCCTGCTACCTAGTTTTGTGTTTGTATCTTTAACCAAACTAAGTAGACCCTTAGTAAGACTCTTAGTTTGATTAAAGAAAAAACAGGTGAACATGGTGCCAGAGTTCTATTACGAATTTACAACAAAAAATTTATTTTGAAAATATTGTAAAGAATTCATTGGTTGAATATAATAAATAACTGATCATCTACTAAGCTTGAACAGATAAACAACAATAAAGTTAAAAAGATATACAGCTTTCTCATTCCTCCTGATAAAATTAATCATATATATGTAGAATTTTTTTCAATTATAAAACTGGGAGGAAAAAAGTGAAGAAAAAAATGCTTACCTTCATCATTAAAAGTAATGTATTGAGCACAATTAGCAACATAATGAAATATTCAAAAGGAGGAGAAACAACAGCCTTCCAAACCTTATACTGTACATTATCTTTGTTCTTTGGCATAAACCTTTGTAATGGTCTAGCTTGAATTGCAAAATCTATACAGGATTTCTGTGAAAATTAATTAACAGCACAACATGAGATAAATTTTAGGAATAAATTTTTAATAAGAAATTCCAGTAAAAATATATTTTAATGGCTATTGCCATATATCATCCTGATTTTTTTTATTTTGGGACTTTCATATGCAATTTTTACCTTCAAATATAAAAGTTAACTCAAACATTATTAATTAAAAAACATGAGTGCTATAATGCCATTTTACTTGTTTACCAAGAGAATCCCAGAGAATGAAATTTAAAATTCTAGTATCATTCTCCTTTACCATCAACCTCTTGAAAAAGAAATGCTGAAACAAAGATATTATATTGATATTATATTTATGTGTTTCATGCACAAAATTCTAGTAAAATTATTAAAAAACCCCATAAAACATAACTTAGTGCATAATGGAGAACTTCAGTTTGTTGCAGTAACACATCCTTTCTTTCAGCCTAAAATACTATAACTTCTGAAGTTATAAATTTGATTCTACAAAATAACTACTGGTAGTGCAGGAGAAATTTATGTTTTACATTTTCACTGCTTATAATACAAAAAATGAAATTCGCATGGAATTTAACTGTAGATAACTATTGCGAATGACAAAGGTATTTCTTGCTCATTTGCAAAAAAAGATGTGCCTAGATTTTGAGCATGCTTTTAATCTAATTGATAAAGTATTTATACACAAACTAAAATTCTATGGCTTGATGCTAGTTTATTTTTATTGACAGGTAGTATCTACATTATTATAACAACACAGTAGGACATTTTAGTTATGCATGCTTTTAATCCATTTGCAAAATAAGCTATATCCTTTTTGTAAAAAAACATGACTGTATATCAGAAATAAGGTTCATATGTTCTTCTTTAAAATTTACTCATGCTTTTAAAGTATTACTCGTGAAATGTTGAAATAAATTATTCTTAAAATTTTGTACATTTAACTAAAGAACATTGTTGAACAAGTGCAGAAGTGAAAGCGATTACGATATCAATACATCTGCAAAATTTTGACATAAAAGGTTTGACAATGAGAAGAATTTTTCAAACATCAGGAAATGCACCTGATATAGGTAACAAAGGCATCAGAATTAAGATTATTTATTTACCTATTTGCGTGCGTGGGGGGGGGGAGGAGAATAAATAAATAATACTAAATGATGCTTGAAAACATAGCACTATAGAAACACACACAAAATATTTTAAAAAAAAAGTGCATTAACTAATAATATGGTCCATTTCATTTTCAATCACCCTTGTTTATTCTTCGGATGCTATTCCAGAAGACCTTTATGAATTTGCAAAACTCAGCAGTTATGTTCAGTTAGTGGACTTTGGCAAGTTTGTTATGACTAAGTGAAGAGCTTAAGTCAAACTAATGAGAGACAGCAAAGAACAACTAATGTCGGCAGCACAATATTTCTTTGAAAGTTTATTCTATACAATTCGTTACACAAAGTGTAATTAGTTTCTTAAAGCTACTTTCAATAACAAATTTTAATGTTAGAAAATATTGTATACACTACTGTGAAAGCTCATGTCTTTTGAGAATAAATTAATGCTTTTAGTTTTTCTCCTTTTAGCTGGATTGTTTATAGCACAAAATTCTTTTAATATTCACTGATGTATTCCGAAATTAAAAGTTAAAAATCATAAGTTTTAAAAATAAATAAATTTCAGAATTTTTGATCCAACAGCTAATTTGGTGCCCCTTCTATTTATTCACTTGAGGCAAGTGCCTCATCCTTGTCCCAGCCCTGATGGCCTACATGTTTGTAAGAAAGAAATGTTTTGAAAATGATGTTTGAAACATAGAAATCAAAGGATGTAGTAAATTGTTAACATATAACCCTGCACATAAATTGCCATCATTGCAAATTTTAAAAAGATTAATTCTAAAAACTATAACTCTGTTGTCTTTTTGCCTCAGATGATTTCCTTTGGCTGCAAATATGCTAGAAAATTCAAATGTTTCTCCATAGTCGAAATTTTTTTGAAACATTTAAAATTCTTGATCACAATATCTTTAACCAAAGGTTTTCTAGACATGTATACACAAGGTAAATAAAACTAAATAAAAATTGTAATCGGAAAACTTCTATCTAAAAACTAAAGACGTTTGTGAAATTATATTTGAATTTTACTAAGCAAACTGATTTTTAGTTTAAGTCTTTCTTATTGTCTCATTTCATCACAGGCTCACTCATTCCAGAAATTTATATCCATTTGAGTGACAAGCAGTTTATACAGTTAGAGAAATAGCTTGTAACCATATACGAGTACAGATTAAATCCAGCTGCCTGCTGTACAGCTTATCACTAGGCGAGTCTGCTATCTTACATAAAAGTAAAATCGCAAATCAGATTCTGTTGGTAAATCAAGATTTTTAGCAGCTGTTAAATAGACATCCATGAACTTGTAATTCCTATTAAAAGTTAGTTAAGTATTGTACTTACAAGAAGTTCAAAAGCACATTTTGTGTTCAAAGATAAGTCTAGGTGACTGGTAACTTTGTACTGTAATATTTTAAATTTGATCCTCACAAGTAGTGAGGCAGAATAAATTTAAAGTAATATCTGTGTTAGCTTTTATTGCTTAGCTCAGTTTAGGGCAAAATCTCACATGAGAACTTTACGTAATATCTAGGTACATTTAAATAGTTAAGCCCCTGGTAACTGCTATAAGTTTAATATCAAAATTCAAAAGTTAACAAAATTAAATTTGAAAATTATAAGATTAAACAGACATTACAATATGAACTTAGAATGTAGATTTCAGTAGAACATGTGAAGTAGTTTTAAACTTAGTAGTTATGATAGGTTTACTAATTTAAGAATTAGTATCCAGATGTTATACAGCTTAAAATATAACAATTAAAATAAGCTGTTCAAACTCACAAAGCCAAATTGAAAAGAAAAAATCTACTACGACATTATTTTATCACAAATTAAAAACCACACGAAGACTTTTAAAATAAGAAGGCATTAAATTATTCAAAATGTAGCTGTGCATTTACTCCACCAGTTTGTTTGCACACAAGACTTATAACAAACAGTTTTATCAGTTTGCAGTATTTTTTGTCAGGATATAAAATCTAATTCTAAAATATTTATAGTTATATGCTGCATACTTGGTTTTTATCCAAATCTCCTTCTTCAAGCTCTTTCTCTCCTTGCTCTTGAAATGTGATGATGATCAAGGCCACGAATATATTAACAAAGAAAAATGGAAACACCACAAAAAACACAACATAGAATATAGCCATTTCAATGCGAAACCTTGGAAGCGGCCCATAGTCTACATAAGTTGAGTCCATGGAATTCTGCAATACACTGAAATCACAGTTCAAGTTATTAAAGGAAAATATTTTTTAATACAAATTATTCAACTTAGAATCTCTTCAATACTGTGACTTGATAATCCAATGAACATGAAAAATATATTTACTCTGGCCAACCTTCACCCGTTTGCACTGTAAACAATGTTAACATGGCAGCCATCACATTGTCATAATGAAATGGTCGATGAAGCCATTCCCGTTTCTCAACTTCAGGCCGTTTGTCATCCCCATGAAAAACCAAAAACTCACCCCTAAGAAGAAAAAAAAAAATGACATATATACAAATATATACAAGGTGTTAAAATGATTGTATAATTAATTTTGAATGGTTTGTTAGACCCATGGTAGTAATTTAAAAAAGTAAACTGAATCAGATAAGCATTTAGGTTGTGGCACTTTTGGTCCTGCTATGCTTTTCAATAAAAATACACAAAATTTAAATTTTTATATAGCCTCTATATTGACAGTTGGAATAATTACATTTCCAAATACTAAAATATTTTTCAAGCTACTGAAGACTTTTTGAGGGAGAGGGAATCCATAACATGCAGAACTAACCTTGAAAAAATTAGTACAGCTATTCCCTGTGGTCTATAAAGGTTAAGTTCTTGAAACATTTCACAGATATGAAACTAGAATACCTCACAAAACAACTAGTTTCACTGTAATAATAGTCTTCATATATAATTTGAATAATTTCAGTTAAAATAACAGAAACAGACATACAAGTTTTATTTAAGTATTGATTGAAAAAAAAACAATGAATATTAATTAATACAACTTTTAATTAATTTTTAGACCATAAATAAAGAGAAAAATAAAACATGAAAAATATATAATTCTCAAAAATAAACATTTTTCATTATCCACAGCTCCATCCAATATTATGAAGAATAAATATTTCTCATTATTCACCGCCCTACCAGAAAGTTACAGAAAAGTATTTAAGAGGCAGTGCAGCATGTCACCAAAACAGATTTGTGCCAACCCACAATGCCATCAAAAAGTATTTATGTGAACTCAGGTATGCGTATAGCACATGTCTATTTAAGTATACACCAAACTACACTTTTTCAAACTGAACCATCTTTTTTTATTCAGTTTCAGTTTTGTCTTTCTTGCAATGAAGCTTAATGGAATTGTGGAGTTTGCTAGTTGATGAAAGAGAAAGTGCTGCATTTCTGAAGAAAAATGGTGCTTTGTCTAACAATAGAAAATGCAAAAATTTGCATTCTGTGTGAGGACATACTCTTAAATGACTGAATTTTACGGAAATGCAGTCTAAGAACTGGATTCAAACACTTGCAAGCATAATGGACTGGAATTTAGTTTGAGAATAGCCATATCTCATTTGCAACAGCTATTTATTTTATTTATCATTGGCCAGTGCGTAAAGCCAAATCTGTGCAATTCTCTGTTTTTTTTTTTAAGCAGAAGCAGATTGCTGTGAATATAAAAACAACAAGAGTATTTTCCAAAAAGTTACTGATTCAATTTATTACAAGAAAAAAAAAACAGTTGCTTTTTTATGGGATTTTTAGTGACCTCCCACTTCAAAAGTGGCTTCTGTCTTTGATACATTAGCTTGGCAAAAAATTAATTGCTGATGAGTTTGCAAATGTTATCCAAAGTTGGCAATGAGTTCATGAATTTTTTGATGATGGTGCAAATAATCAGGAAGGTGAAAAAACTACATTATACTGAAATGTGTTTTTCGCACTCTAAAGTCTTCATGGACTGCAGTTTTGAATGTCACTTTTAGGTTTTGATTCCCTTTCTATAGTATCATTCTCTTTCTTATATATCCCTTTCTATATATCACTTCCCCAGGTATGAGAAGGTCTGATTCAAGAATGAAATCACTATGTTGTTCTGCTAAGGGAAAAATAAGTCTCACTTAATATATTTCATTGGTAAATATGGCTTAACAATTTCCACTTCCTCTTTTAAAACTGCTTTCTATGGAATGGCGATATTCGAATAACTCCAGTGTTAATATCTGGTGATCAAAGAAACCAGATCATTTTCCTTTTATATTTGCTTCAATTACAGGTATTAACTATTTTCTTTTCTATGTTTTATGCCATGGTTACAATTTAACTATCATTGCTCTTGAGGCCCATCTACATGAGAACATGCACAGAGGCTGTTTGCACATTTTTTAGATGATTTTCATTGTAATTACAGATATATTTTACCCGAATTTTTATGTTTTAAAATGTTCTGTTTGATAACCCTTATTTTTCACTATCTTTATACACCGTAATTTGCAAGACAATAAAGCCTTTTGTAGTATCAGAAGAGGTATTTTATCCCATTGCTTTCGAACAGCATCCCAAAGTCTAAGAAGGTTGTAGGTCAACATTTGGACAACCTGCTTTTTAAAAGACTAAAATGCAAAAATACACTGGTGATAGATCAAGAGATTTAATAGAAATATGAGTAAAGGGTATGGCCTTGATATCCATTTTTTAGAGGTAATTAACAGTAGATTTTGACATGTCGCTGCTTGTTTTGTCTTGATGCAGTTCTACTGATTGATTCATTGCATGTAAACAGAAAATATTTCATATTTGAAAATTGTGCATAAAATATGTTTTGGATAATATGTGCAGTTGATCTTTACATTTTTCTCCACTCTCTTTATTTTTAGTTTGCCAGTGTATGAAAAAACCAGTAACAATCATAAATCCAATAAAAAAAACTTTCTTTAGAGTCCTTGAACTATGTTTTAAGACTTTTTTTTTCTTCTCTTTGACGAAAATAAATGGATCTCTTTCTGTTGCAGACATTTAAGTACATCCAAGATGTCTATTATGACACCATTTTTTCATTTTTGTCCAGATAAATGTTTCTCATAAAGAATTCTGCAGCATGTTCTGCATTTGGAGATATGTTGTGGAGAAAAATGATGCACAGTATGTTTTTTTTTTTTTTGCATGTTTAAGATTCAAATCAGCATTAATGATTTTGTTTATAGTTGACACAGTATTTTAAGGATTTTGCAACTGTCCTTTGACTTTGCATAATTTCTTTTAACATTAAAGATCTTTCTTTTGCAACATTCGAAACATTCTGTTTTTTCTTTGGATACATATTTGGAACAATTTGTCCACTTGAAGTTAAATTTTGACATTTTTTTCCCTTTGTTATTGACAACATTACCTATTGTAGCTTTAGATATTAAAAAAACATGGCTTTCACATCATTTTTCAGTAACTAGATATGAATAATTTTCTTTGAAAAGAACACAAACATAGCCTTCCAACTATTGTTTCTTTAAACGCAGCATTTTGCAAGAAATTAAAACTGTTATGTAGCAAATGATAATTTATACTTTAAAAATATAGTTGCAGTTAAAAAAAATATATATAAGCTTAATTTTTTTTTCCTCTCCAGTAAAACAAATTCATCTAAAACAATGTGTAAACATCCTCTGCATCTCCAAAGAAGTATCTCCCAGTGTCTGTGGTGACAGCACCTGTTTGTCTATGACAGGACAGAATGTCACAGGAGACTTATTTGGTTCCAGGCAATGAAACTATGCTTAGAAATCATGTATTTGAAAAGCAATGGCAGCTGCAAAATTAGTGTTTTGCTTGCTAAATAACGTATGCAATGAATTGTTTCTCAAAATTTTTTATTATTATTTTAACTTTTTTATTATTATTTTAACAAACTTAATTTATATGACATTTATTTTGGAGCCTAATTACCACTTCATTTTTTTATAAACAATCAAATATTTGTTTTTCACCTCGGTACAATTTACAGAATGACGATTTTTTTCACTCATTTGTTAATATTAACAAATCTGCTAGAATATTTTTACCCGTTTAGGGGAATTACTATCCTTGTGTTCTGAGAAGTCCAACAAAGAAACATGCCTCATTTATCACCTGTTTGAACTTGATCATATTTCTGATTTCATATTGTTAGTGATTTTTCAAGTTTTACATTAGGTCTAGTTAGCTCCATCCTTTGGGGCATTTACAAAAGTGCTAAATTTTACATGGACCATCAGGTTGTCAAGTCCAGCTGAGCTACTTTCTGAATTGTTTTACTGAAAACAAATGTTTTATTATTTCTATAATTCTGTAATTAACAGAATTCTGTTAATATAAAAATTATTATAATTTTTTACATGTAACATATAATAATTTTGCAATTGTTTTGTTATTATACATAAAATATAATAATTTTAATATTGATTAATTATTTGCATAACAATTTTACATTAATTGTATAATTATTAAATTTTTACATTATCTATAAAGTAATAATTTTTTTCCCTTCTTTCATGTATTGAAAATGTATGCTTTATTATAATTTAATTATCAGCAATGTATCCTACATATGAAGTGATTGATTTATTTTTCGTTTTTTATGTAAATGAAAGATTAACTATGCATACTGGTGGACAAAATTCAGAGATGAAATATTTCCTAAATATTTTGAGAAATACTGGATATAAATATATGAAATTAGGTATGGACATGGCTTATTGCATGACAATAAAGTGCACAAAAAACAACAATGAAAATGCCATTCATTACAATGAGTTACGGCCAAGAGTGCAGTGCTGTTTCAACTTCGGGTTGAAAGACGACAATGAAAATGTGGCTGGAATGGTGTATGGTCACCTCTGAAGACAGACAGCATGCACAACAAGTAGCCATGCTGATAACAAGAGAGTTCAGAAGCGCCCGTGGCAGTCGCACTCTTCCACTAGAGCAGTTTTTAACTCCTGTGGTTCTGGGTAGAAATTGGTGTATTGCAATAGTCCTCCCAAGAGCATCAAAAGCATGTTCAATAGGATTAAGATCAAGAAATTTGGCTGGCCAATTCATTCAGTGAATATCCTCGCTTTCCAGTAGTCATCAACCAGGTGGGCTCTATGTGGTCGTGCATTGTAGTCTAGAAAAATGAACTGAGGGCCAATACTACCCCTGAAAAGTCACTCATAGAGTTCTAGGATCTCCTGCCCGTACCTCTGGGCATTCAAAGAACAAGTGTTAAGCATATGGAGCAATGTGCAGGTATCTTGCATGATCTCTACTCAGATTATCACTCCTCCACCACCATAATGGTCCTTTTCCATGATGTTGCTGGGATGCTGTTAGTTCCCAGGTTCTCACCATATCAGTAATCACCGAGAAGAATCTGGACTAAGAACAGAACATTAGCCCATTGAAGCTGCATCCAGTGTTGGTGTTATGTACACTATTGTAAATGTTCTCTTTTGTGACAGAAAGTGAGTGGCATGTAAATAATGGGCTTTCTAGCATACAGTCCTGTCTTATAGAGCCTTCTGGCAACTGTCTTCCTTAAAACTGATGTTATTGTGGGAGTAGCAAGTTCACAAAACAGTTGTGTGGCTGTAACACCCTGCAGTGCTTGACTGAAAGTACCAAATATCAATTGTCGTTGGTTGTTGTGGCTCTCAGGTGACCTTTTCCTGGTTTTCTGGACACTGTCCCACTGTTTTGTAAACTGATTCCACAAATCAGACATGACACTTGGTACTACATACAGTTCTTTTGCAACTTCAGCTTGAGACTGCCCAGCGTCAAGCCTACCCATGATTCTACATCTCATACCTTTGTTTAAGCGATGATGTGCACTTGTTTTACCTAAAAAACTGCAAGATTATTCAAGAAAGACTACTGAGTTGCAGACTCGAATGAGTAGAACAGCCACAGAAATAACTCATCCCAGCGACACAGTGACATTATATGGCAAACAACTTACGTGGTATTTTGGGAGAAATATGGGAAAACGTTTTCCATTTCTTAAATTTGTCCACCAGCATATATACACACATATATGCGCATTACACTTCTCGATGAATTTCTTTCTCGTCCCACTTAATTAACTTTTTTTCTAATTTATAATTTTCCTTTATTTTTCCTATTTTGAACATCCATTGCCATTTTTAATTGATCTTACTTTCTGTCTTTTATTAAGCATCCTGTTTATTATTATTACAATTTATCTTTAAAATTAACCCTAAAAATAAAGGGACTGAAAACCTTGCAAGTCATTAGGCTTATTTTGTGGGGCTGATAGAAGTTTATAGTTAGATACATCTCTGACTGGCTTAATAGTTCAGAGCAATTAAGAAGAAAATTGCCCTGTGTAAAAAAAATGCTATCAAGCAATAAGTCTGTGAGGGAGACAATGTCATGAAGCAATTTTGTCTCCTCACATAGATGGGCCTTTACAGTTCTACTTAATAAGCCTGTCTTATAATTTTAGCTAGCAAGCATTTATTGTGAAAAGTATACATATATAACTGATTTCTTAATGTTAACAAGACATTCTGCATTATCATAATTTTTGAACCTCTGTGTTATCAACTCAGATTTGCTTTTCCATGTTTTAATACCCTTGTTTTAATACTCTTTGTGCACAGGACCAGCTTTTTACATTTTGTCACCCAGTGCAAACCTCTGTGAATACAGCTCTTCAAGGAACCTAAATTCTGTTGCCCAGCATCTTTATAAATTCTAAAAATTTTACAGTCTTTAAATTCTGCTGCCCAATTCCTCTTCTAAATTCTAAAAATTTGCCATCTCTAAATTGTGCTATTCATTACTTCTCTGAAGTCTATAGATTTTGCTAATCCTAAATTCTGCCAACTGGCACGACTGCACTAGTTGCATTAGCTCTGTTTGTATATCTCTACATATAATAAAACAAAGAGTCTGTGTGGGTGGGCGGGTGTGTCTTTCGTTCGTGTTGCGAGTAAGCTAATAGACCCAGGGCCACAAAATTTGATACATAGGTGTATCTACACAAGAGCCAGTGCACCTCGAAGCGATTTTTTCGAAATTCGAATTAGAATATTTTTTATTTTATGTTTTGTGACCAAATTGCGTCATTTTGAGACATAATGGGCTACAGGAAAGCGATATTTCACTCTATACATTTCATTTTTACATCGTAGTGAAGCGTAGACACGTAGCTATTTTACGAACTTAAAAGAAATTTCGTATTTCAATAAATCAATTAAATACGAATTTATTTAGGAAGGTGAGCTTAACACCT
>KK112793.1:313310-333015 GCA_000611955.2 Stegodyphus mimosarum | reverse complement strand
TAAATAAATTTAAAAAGACAATCCTGTCTTGCTATTTTTCCATAAAAGCTTGGAAACGTTACATATGCATGTACAAACAACATCCATGTCTTCTTTGAGATTTGAACATGGTCTAAGACTATGGCTGCTAGCTTGGCTGACTCTCATGTTGAATAGGATGGCTAATTTGAACAGTAATTAATTTTAGAACTTTTTCATTATGCACTTGCCATGCATTTTATTTTATTCTTATGATATTATTTAAAATTTAGGATTCTGGGGAAAAACCTGAAACAATGTCGAAAAAAGATGCTGCCATGTTTCCACTGATTGCTAGTGGTGCCCTCTTAGGACTGTATATATTTTTCAAAGTAAGCAGTTCATTTTATATTTCTGTATATATAAAGTTAATGAAATTATGCATTTATTTGCTAATTCTTTTATCACTCTGAATGTCAAAAGGGTTGTATATAATTCATTATCAAATAAATGAAATTATGCATTTATTTGATAATTCTTTTATCACTCTGAGTGACAAGAGGATTGTATATAATTCTATGATCTAACAGAAGTAATTTTTATGCATAATATATCTTTCATAATTTTTTTTTTTTGTGTTATGTCTATGTGTTACCATTACGTCATAAATTATTTTCTGAGAAACAATTTCCAAAGCTGTTTAAATGTTAAAATGCTGTGTTACCTGAACTTCATGCTTTAATAAACCTATTACACACCATATATTGGTTGTTTTTTCTGTGATCTAAATATAACTGTTCCGTCATCCTCTAACTTCAGACATATGAGCATCACACCAATCCTACAAATCTGCAAAATAATTCCTTCTACGTAATTATAAAATGTTTGATATACATTTGATTTTTTTTTTTTTTAAGGAGGGAGGTTTTGACTTCTGTGTAAAATTTCTTTTAAATACATTTTATTTCAGCATAGTTTAAGAGAGCATAGGGAGAGATTCAAAAGTACGTGAAAGTGAAAAGAAAAGTAGGAATTGTACATTCACAGTCTTGGAAGAACGGCCATATTGTGCAAATTTATTTCGTGTGGAAGATGCATTGTTGACAGGTGGCTCTTTATCTTCCTAAAATTTCCAAGACTGACAGAGAAAATCTATGTTCGTTACTTGTTAAAATGTGTCATACTATGAATGAAAGGAGTTGTTTACTTGCAACATAAGAATTAAATTGAGATCGGCTTGTGTAGTCAGTAAAGGGTCATTATCGTATATTTCTCCGCAGAGATAATCTTAGAAATCATGATATAGGTGACACAGAAATATTTAATATTTCACTGTACATGATGAAGCTAAAGATGGAATTAACTGGCTGGCTTATATATTATACAAAATAAAATGCTCTAAAAAAACAAGTGTTTACAAAATTATTGAATGCTTTTCATGCAAATGTGGAAAACTTTTTGTCAAAACATGCTTATTATAAATGAAAACAAATTTTACTTAATTCTGCTCATAGGAAAAAAAAAAAAAGCAGTAATATACTGTATTGCACACTTCTATTCTGATGTAACATGCTTAAAAATTTAGAAATAATGAGACTTTTTCCTAATTATAGAATTATTGTGTCACACGTGAAAGTTGAAAACCACTGAAATTATTGTACTTTCATTTTATCCTGTCGACTGTGAATATTGGTTGCCATGAAAGCTGGTAGACATTCTGCCAAAGTAGTGGCAATCAGTCCTGCAGAATTCTGAGCCGCACTTCTATCTGCAGCTCTTACAATAAAACATTCTCATTCCACTCTAGAGGCATCATTGTGGAAGAATTCAAGCCATTTTATTTTTGTTAGGCTCACCAATTTTACCCTGAAGTTCTATTTAGAATGCTAGGAGTACAGACTTCCTCAGGTGATTGTTCCAATCAGTTACTGTTTTATCAGCCATCCGTCTGCTCTTTTTGTCCCTGAACAGATATTAATTCATATTTAGCTGTAAATAAAGGGGAATGCAGTAGCAAATCTGATTCCACAGATGTTGATCTGTCTCTCTCTTTTTTTTTTTTCATAAAAACAAAAAGGGCTTATTGCGAATCAATTGGATTACTTCAAATGAAAGTGCAGATGTTTTGAGTGTTCTGCGGTGTTGCATTTATCCATAATTGGTGCTAAATTACACTGCTTGGTGACAATTGCATGGTTGATGGGATAATATGCTAGTACTGAAATTATTTACAGTGTATTTTTTTTAAAGCTTAGAGATGTGTTGTTATATTTTCAGTATGGAGATGTATTAATCACATCAAATTTTATGTTTTTTTTTTTTTTAAAACTTGATAAATTAACTCTAATCTCACTATAAGCTATAAATGCTCACACAGACCCCTGATTCCTAATGATTTTGTTTTACTTAGAGAATATAACTTTCATATGTGTTCAGTACCAGTATTTATTTATGATCTCAGAAATACTGTATGATTTTAGAAGTGAACCCCATGAAAGGTTTCATTCTTTGTACTATTGACACATATTTTGGGTTGCTGCAGTTTTTCCTAGAAAGTGGACTTCAGTTATTAATGTTAGGGACTTGAAAGGAGGAACATGATTATATCTTTTAAGTGGAAAATTTCATTCCATTTTCCCCGGTATCAATTTTATACTTGAGCAGTTTAATTTTTTGAGTGTTTCATACCTTTCTGAATTTTATTGAAGAATTTATAGTTAAATTATAATTTTTGGTCAAAATATTTTCTTTAGGAAGTTTTTGCCCCTTTCCCAGTATTTTGCATTGGAGCTACTCTTATATCAGTCCCCGGTTGGCGACAAATTTCTCGCCAAACATTTTTGGCGAAAAACTCCACGACACGCCATTACTATCTAAATTTTTTGTTTACGTTTCGGACTTTAAGCCTAAAATGTCTGCAAAAACGCGGTTTTCACATGTGCAAAATTTACACACAATTTACGCTATAAGTCCGAAATAAAAACAAAAAATTTACATAGTAAAAGTGGGAAGTTTCTCACCAAAAATGTTTGACGAGAAACCATGTACACAGCGATATGTTTTAACTTTAAAAAACATCAGAGAATTGCAGAAATCGTGGCACTGTGCTGAAATAATCGCATAGCTCTGACCTTGCTAAAATAAACTAAAATAACAATACATTTCCACAAAAATATACTTCTACCAGCACACCAGTGAACAAATCATTCATTATTAATAACATAATTCCCTTAAAAACCATGTACACAGCGATCTGTTTTAACTTTAAAAAACATCAGAGAATTGCAGAATTCATGGCACTAAGCAGAAATCATGACATTCTGCAAACCTCGCTAAAATAAGCTAAAATAATAACAATAAATTTTAAAAAATATATACTGTAAGCATAAACACAAACCGTGAAGAAATAATTCATTAATAACACAATCCTCTTAAATACAATATTCATTAAATACATTACAAAATGCATTAACATTTCCTGAAATACACGAGAAAAAACATAGCTTCACTTACCATTCAAAATTCTTTCGGACTTATGACACGTCATGCTCGGCTTCAAAAATCTGCATAAATATTTGATGAGAAACCATGTAGAAAGCAACTGGCTTTAACTTAAAAAAAAAAAAAAAAAGAATTGCAAAATCCTAGGCCTTAGGTAAACACAAAACAAAACCACGGCACCCACTCAACTTTCAACGTCAAAAGGGTTGCTATGCCAAAAAAATCCCACCAAAAACCATCGCGGAATACACAATTGCACCAAAAACCAGCACAGAACACATATCGCCACATTTGGTGACCACGTATATCCGGGGAGCAACCGGGGACTTATATCAGAGTAGAACCTTTGCATTCTACAATATATTCTGCATTATTATTAAATTTCTTCAGATGATTTAATTTCATTGTCCATTATCCAAGCACAAATTGCAGCTGAAATAGAAACCCAGAAATTCTTTCACAAATTACTGTTCTTGTGGACTCCTAAAACACATCTAAAAAGCATGTTTATTCAACCTGTAATGCGATTAAAGCATCTTTATGATCTCGTAAAGCAGCATTAAAAGAAAGTCATGTTGTGACACTAAAAGAAAGTCACAAAATAAATAAATAAAAAAAAATAATAAATAAATAAAGGATATTTTCCGGAATATAACCAGAAGTGGACTACTTTCAAATATAAGATTGTCCTTCATAATCTGGGATGTTTGATCACTTCTTTTCCCCTGCATCACCATTATAGCTAATAGTCCTGAATTATGAAAGTATTTTAATATCTGGCTATCAATTTTTCTCATATGGTTAAATTTTGTAAAATAGAGCCAATAATTATATGTAATACCAAATAACTTTTATTCATGTGAATGCTTTATAAATAATTCTGATAATTACAGTTTGTAAGTTACAGCGTATGTCATGGCAGTTTTCTTAAATATACTTCTTTTAGTGTGAGTTAATAATGTTACAGTGAAATGGCAAATATATTGATTCACATGGAAGGCATTTAAAAAAAATATTTAAAAACCTATGTGTGTAGTATGCATATTTAACTTGCATATCAACTGAAAACTATATTTTTTGTAATATGTTATCTTAATATTTGTTATGAAATGCAGTATGAAATGAAAAACATAAAGTGATAAAAGCATTTTGACAAATGTGATCTCATGTCTGTAATGATTGCTCCTTTCTGTAACCAGATGTTGCAATATGCTTTTTAGGAATACCAATTAACAGTCAAATTTATAATACATTTTGTTGTGAAAAAGTTGCAAAAAAATATGTGCACCCAAAAGGAATTGGGCCACAAGTACGAAACTGAGCAGTGGTATAGTGTTCGAGTAGATGAACAACTGATCAAATCCTGAGGTGAAAAAAAGCATTTTATTCATGAGCAGCAGTACAAAGAATATGACTATCAGTAGATGGTAAACCCACACCTGGTATACGAGTCGATACTTGGTTGAGCATATAGTGTATTAAGTTGACAATGTTCATATGCAATAAATTATGCCACAAATAGAGCAGTTGTTGATTTGATTGTATTGAATTGATGATAGAGTATTGGACGTGGCAGTTATTCTAATTGTGCAATCATCTCGCACGTTTGTGGCCTGGAGGACATCCCGAGCCAGTGTGGTGGCTGACTATGCCTTTTCTGAGTCATTGGTTTCAACAGTGGATAGTGACCACATTGCATCGACCAATATGCCAGCTGATCCACCCGTTTGACCCGTCTGGAACTGGCCTTTTTAGCCCTATGATATGACCCCTATCAAAGAGTGACAATTGTTTGTAAAGCCGTCAAGTATGTCTTAAAGGCATCTTTTGTTACATTTTCTTGTATCCAAGCCATCAATGCGGTTCTAAATACTCGTCACTTGCTGTACCTGCCCTTTTACATTATTACCAGCTGTGCATTTGAGATGTGCTTTGCATTGTTCCACAGTGCTGATGGTGCTGCAAATTTAATCATTTGCACAACTCGTCAAACCACATTTGTATGCTGTGTTTCATAGTTGTGGCTCAGTTTTTTCTGAGTGCATATATTTTTTTGTAACAGTGTGGTATTTACACATTGTATACAGGAGTAAACAGGGTGTAGTAACAAACCTTTTATAGAGGTAGATCACACCATAAAAACTGAGAATTACGTAGCAACCTATGGTTGGAAATGTTGGGGTTAAGTGGTAGCAGAGGTAGAAGATCGGAGAAGACACAAGAGAGTGATTAATTTGAAACATTTATTGAACATCACGAGTATGGATATTGTATGAGATGAATACAGTTGTAATGTTACAATAGATGCTTGAAGTTTAAACCATCAGATGCCAAGCATGCCAGACATCGAACAGATCATTGAAAATACCAGACAGAGTTGAACACACTCATTATAACAGCAGTGCAGCTGACTCTTGACTTGAGATCCATTTCAGACTCCACAGGATCATGATGCATGGTAGCTTTGAGGATTTCCCACAGAAAGAAATCAAGGTTGGGTAAAATGGGGACTTGGGGACTAGGGAACTGGTCCACTACACCAAATCCACTGATGTGAGAGTGACCTGTTCAAATGCCTCTGAACAACCAATCCAAAATGAGGAGGCACGCTATCATCTTGGAACCACATGTTGTACCTCACATTTGCTGGAACATCACCATGTAAGCCAGTAAGAACATGTTTCAGAAAGATCCAGTGATTTGTAGCGGTCATGCGGGATGTTAAAAAGTGTTGCTCGACTAAACTGTTGCTGACCTAACTTGTCCATAAATGTGTGTTGTGCTGATTAAATACACCATCCCTACTGAATGTGGCCGCATCAGTGAACAATACATAATTGGAAATTCCTATCTCATGCAGATAACTACTGTGTGAAATGCATTTTATTATGCTGCGTTTAACATTAGTTTGTGTACAAAATTTTTATCTGGGAATTTGTGAATTTTTTGATAGTTTTATGTACAAACATAACAAAAATGATAAATATCATAAAAGTAATAATATACTAAAGTTATATTTAAGAAATAACATTAAAATAAAATATTTTTATTTTTTGTGCCATATATTAAAGTGACATTATTTTTTCTTTTGGTGACTTATGAATTTTTTGATTTTGAAAAATAAACAAGATAATAAATGCTATTTAAATATTCTGAAACAGTTACATAAGGGAAAAGTCTCATCATGAAAAAATATAAAACACAATTGAAATTAATCTTTAATTACAATAGCATTTTTTGTTTTTTCTAAGAAGTGTTTTAGAAACTGTACTTTAAAGTATTTATTATCTTGTTTATTTTTCAAAATCAAAATATTCATAAGTCACCAAAAGGGAAAATAGCGTCACTCTAAAATATGGCACGGAAAAATAAAAATATTATAATGTTATTTCTTGAAACATTAACAAATTGGGAGACAAAGCAGAAACTAGTGTAAGCTTTGATTTTGTTAACTGAAACAAATAAACTTAGAAAGGATGCTAAAGAGAAGGAAATTGATGTAAATTAACTAAAATATCTGAAAATTTTTCAAATTAACAAGATGCATAAATGTTTTGTTGTTTGTTGTCAAAATATGAATGTATTGTAGTTTTTAATGTATAATTATACTATAAATTTAGAATGAATATCATAAATTATAACAGCTGTAGAATGTTCTTTGTGCTTTTTTAATATATATTTTTTAGAAAAAAAAATTCTGACTATGAAAATCTATTATAACTAAGGGTATCTATCTATGTAATTTAATTATTTGTATCTGACTGCTCATCCTTAAAAGTTATCTCCGCATGTTAGCATGTTACAGCGAGTTATCGCCTTCCCTTAGTCCTTATTGTGGATATACCACTTGACATAAAATTTGCCTAAAGCTTTGGACTGAGTAAATACATGACGAAATTAGGCATAAAAGAAAGAAGCAATATAAAGCAGTTAGTAAAATTTAAATAAAAAACCACTTGTCTTCTTTAAAATATGGGCGATTATTATAAGTGTAAAACAGAGGTGTTTCAGGAAATTTTATAATTTAATGCTAGTTACTTGACAAAATTTATGAAGTTAATTTTATTCTTGATTTTGTTTTATAATTAAGCTATTATGCTTAATTATAGTGAATCTTATTCATTTAGAGTTATTTTATTCTTACAAATTACGAGAATGGTATTATAAAAGTGAAGTTCGAATGTAGATAATAGCTTTAGAATTCCGTTCCTATTTGCGTGATAGGCCCTTAATTATTTTCTTTGATGGTGCTTAAGAGTATTTGATTTCAACATGCAGAAATGTGTACAAACTCTGTGAACCTTGTATGTTTTGCCATCGGCAAAACAGCAAAATAAACATCAATAAGGCACTGTTTGCCACCATCTAGATTGGTATTTCTTCAAATTAATGCAGTGGTGACTGCCTGAAAAGAATGTATAATTTAAAATAAATCTAGTAAAAGCTATTTTGTATTCGTCTTTGTATTGTTTCTAGGTTTAATAAAATAGTCATTCTGGTCATGAATATTGTAAGGTTGCTGCCATCTAGTTAGATTTCGAACCATTGTCTATATATATATAACGATTAATGCTTCATTAACAGAAAAGTACCATATTTTATTTAGCTTCATAACCAGTATATCATTTTTGCATCTTAAAGAAAATATATAAGAACCCAGCAGTTGAATTCAAAAGTAATTATTCTGTCAGTATTATTCAAGATTTAGTGCTTGAATAATTATTCAGTAAATTTTTTATTTTAAAGTATTTAGAAATATGATGAATTTTATATATATAAAATAATGCATATTTATTATTTCTCACATTCTTCTAGCACTTTTCAGCATATGATTTATAAACTTCTGATTTATTCTAATTTTTAACTTTCTTCTCAATCCAGAAAAGGGACTTCTCCTTCCTTCATTCTTGGGTCTTTTTAAAAGTGTATTTATTTAGGTTGTACTCTTCTGTTATCAGGACTGGATTCAGAAATGTTTGAATATATGTATGTGTATACATATTATGTGTGCATATATGTGTATATACTCACAATGCATTTATGCTTACATATATACATCCGTACATGAACACATACATACATTTCTGGATTCGATCTTGATAACGGAACAGTACCATTTAGGCTTTTTACTGGCAGTAGGAATCTCCAGATCTAAATTAATTGAACTAGTAAGGAGTTTTTAGCCCTATCTGAGTATCTGTATTCTCAATTTTAATATTTGGTAGAACTGTCATATTTTTGGCATATTTTTGAACATACATTACAATAGCTAACCCATGCAGCAGGTACCACATATGTGTTTGAGTATATGTGGTTTTTATACATTTTACATTTAACTGTCATTTCACTTAACATATTTAATGGCTGTAAAAATGTAAATATAAGTCATATAGCCCAATGTTATTTCTTATTTCCTATAAAATGCTTCGTTTTATATATAAACAGTACCATTGATACACAAAGTTGCTGGTGATTAGCAACTTCATGAATATCTTTAAATAGTCTGCAAATATTCTAATAACATTTATCAATTGCATTATATAGGAATTCATCATAACAATAACATAATTGAGTAAAAAGTATAATTAAAAATTTAGATTAAATGACTATGATTCAACTTTTTTATATTGTTTACATTTTAAAATTTAATGATGATTTTTAATTCTGTGATAATGAAAAATGTAAAATATTCTTTTTTTTGATAAATGTGAAATGCCATGGTAAACTAAGATTTGAAATTGTGTTCAGTTCTCTCTTTAACTTCTGTAATACTGTACATTCTCAACCTTTATTGAAACATTCACTTAAGAGCTATCTGATAATAGTTGAAATGTAAAATTTGATGCATTCTGATGAAGTTGTATGCCTATTGTTTACATATTCCTAAACAATTCGTTGTCATTCTGATTCTGTATGTAGATAAATTGTTATTATTAAAACCTGTAAGACTGCAAATATTCATATATAGTAAGTTTAAGTTTATATGATACAAATTTTATTATTATTATTTTGATAGAGTGGGAAATTACTCAAGAAAAAACTTCAAATAACTTTGGTTCAAGTTGCAAAGTAATAAATGTAGATTTATGTAACTTCATTAAATCTGAGTTGATTTTAAATTTTTAAGGAAAGATAGTTTTTTAAGGGATTAAAAAGATTTATCATAAGCTAATGATTAAATTATTTTTTCCTTTTTATTTTATTGTCATGCTCTTTTAATTATCTTTCCCCCCCTTTGTTACAGTTATTCTCTAAAGAGTACATAAATCTTCTAGTTACAATATATTTCTTTGGCTTAGGAGTATTAGCTCTCACTCATATTATAAGGTAAGTTGTTTTAACAGAAAATAAATTAAAATAAATTATTCTTACTGACGCTGACATATTGCTTAAAAATAGTTTCCAATATTGATGAGTTTAAAGTTTCTTCTCATATTTTATTTTAGTCCGTATGTTTCGAGGCTAGTCCCAAGAAGCTACCAAGCTGAGCATAACATTGTTTATACTAGGATAGCTGGAGGTGAAAGGGAAGGTATTTAAACTGACTTTAATCTGTTGAAACTGAATATGTGTGTAAAAATATTAAATGAAACTTTGTATTTTGAAGATATGTGCAGAAATTGTACAGGTGAATCTTTGCAATCTGGACTGTTTGTTTCTTTGAATAAATATTTTTACAACCTGTTCATTAATTACTACTATTGTATTAAATTTTATTGCCAAGAAGTGTAGCATATGCATAGCTGTAATATAGATAATTATTGCTAATACTGGTATCTTTAGAAATCAATAAGATTTAAGTAGGTAATATGCACTACATGAGATCAAGATTTCTTTGCTGTGTTTGCTATTTTGATGAAGATTATTGTATGGGCATATTTTCTACTTTTGCAAAGTATTTATTTTCCTGTAACATGCTTTTAAATTTTGGCAAGAATCATTTAGTGTCTGCATTGCTTGTGGATCTGCCAGACAACAAAAGGTAACTTAGGAGAATGGACACCTTTTTTTATGTTCGAGAAGACCAGCAATCTTTCTTCAACACTTTTAAACTTGTCTTTTATAAATGAATATGTTTGCAGTTTGATTTGTTATGTATAATAATTTATCCTCATTCTTTGAGCATAAAAATGTAGCTACAATGAAACAATTATGTTGTTGTCTAAAAGATCTTGTAATTTAAGCTATTCTAGACCAAGCATTATTACATGCTTTGAAGAAGTTTGTAATTGCCTGATGGAGGGATACATTTAATTATAAAACAGTATTATTTAATTTTTATTGTCCGCATGCAATTGCAGAAATTTAAACTAAAGTTCTGTGATTCAAAGTTCTGGTTTGGATTCTGAAATAGAAATATTTTGCATTGTACTTTTGTCAACATTCTGATGAAATATTATTTTATTGATAAATTTAATAATTTTTATATTATATAAATATAAAAAAAATCTGACATTTGTAATGGAAATTAGTAAATAATTGGGAGCACTTCAGAAATTTGTCGATTTATTTGACAGTTGTGGAGAAATTTTGTACTTGTGTGGCAATAAAGGTACTATCCTAATTTTGATCATATAAATAATGTTAAATGTTTGAAATATGTAGAAGTGATTAACTCCTGTGTTAAAAATGTTGTGGAAAATGCATTATGGCAGTTCCGTTTGAAATGTAAAAAATTATCATCTAGTCTCCTTTGAAGTAACATTCACTGGAATGTATGTTTACTTCAACTCTGCTGATATTCTAGAATCACTGAGAATACCTCTTTTGGTATCTCTTGATATCATGTTGGATAGCTTGAATTGTCTGAAAATGTTGATTCATTGAATTATTTTTATAAGAGAGAGCAGTGGGATGATGAGAAAACTGACACAATGAAGGCGGTTGTTACATGTCAAGGGTTTGTTTCTGATCAAATGAAAACTAGTTTCTTTTCTCAAGTGGCTCTTGCTTAAAATGCAACGTGGGGTCAAATGAGTGACTATTTTTTTCAATCTGTTTATTTACAACTGAAACTACATTTATGATATCACTTCATGTATTTCTTATAAAGTGTCTGCTAATGCCTTTTAACAGCTAAATTCAATTATTTCTATGCATGATATAAGGTTAAACAAGCTTGCTTAACTAGTCTAATCCTTCAAACTGTAAAACAAAGTTTCGTCTTCTTCTAGAAATTCAGAAGTTAAGAGGAGTGCAATTGTAAATTGAAGTCAAACAGCTAAAATGTATTGATGCTTTCATCTTGAGATATAAATTTAACAAACATGGATTTCCTTCTGGCGACATCTGTAGACAAGTGATTAAAAATCATTTACTACTAGGATATCAACTGGGTTCAAACCCAGGTGAATGGGCTGGCAATATATTTGGTTTCCATGGTTTCCATATCTGTAATATTACAAGAGAGTTTCCCTTAGAAAACCCTCCATGAAGATATCCCTCCTTAGACAGATAGCTCTTGTGGCATTGTTTTATTCAAATAACCTAACTTAACCAGATCTCCCGCTTATCCTGAAAATGACAAACAGCACACAATGTGAAATTATTTACAAGTTTAATTTTATCTTAGCACATTACTGATTAATTTCATATCTAATCAGCTGCTAAGCAGCAGCCAAATAAAGAACTCACAAAGTTTATTCAATCGCATCAGCTGTTATACTGAGGAATGGAAAGGGATGATTGATACCAATTCCTTTTCCCTTAACTTAACAGTCTTTCTTTTTTTTTTAAAAATTCCTTTAATTTGCATATTCTGATAGATGCAGATAAAGCAGTAGCAAGACAGAAGATATTTGTTTTAATATGAGTAAAAATATGTTAATTAAAATAAATTTTATAATGTGACCTGACTTTTCTATAAGCTTTTTAAACTGAGACGTATATTATTTATTGGAGTTGTTCCTTTAAAATACATATAAAATTATGATTTGTTTCTAATGTTATGTTTGTAATGTTAAAGTAGTATAGGCTTATTTGAATATTTTAAGTGTTTTTGACTGGCCACTAAATTAATTTGTTAGATTTTTTTTTAGTAGTACTGTTAGATGCAGCCTAGAAATATTTTTTTAATTCCCTTCTATGTATTTTAAAGCATCTGATTTTCATTTTATTCATTTTCAGAGCTTTTAAACTTTACTTTTGGCACTGGAGATTTGATTGCTCTTGGATTATGCAGCCTAATTGGGGGTGTATACTTATGGAATAAGGTTTGTAAAGTGTTAAATTTTTTCAAAACATTTCTTTAAAATATCATGAATGGATATATAATAGTGATCAGAATTCAATTCTAAATAGAAAGTTTCAAATGTATAAATGGTTATAAAGCAGAATTTTATAAAGGAAAATTACACATAGTCACTTATTAATAATTATCATGATGCAGAATAGGCTATTAATGTTTGTGGAATAAAATTATAAAACCATTAGTGAAAGATCATTATAAATGAATATTAAAAATAATAGATATTCTCAATAACAGACAACGAGGGACTGAACAATCAGCATGGAAACAATAATAGCTGAATTCTGTTTTTAGTCATTTTATAAGGTATTTCTCCCGCCTTCTTCGCATGCCTTCGTGGTGTAGTGGTCTGCATGCTCGACGCGTAACCGAGAGGTCCGTGGTTCGATTCCCGGCGAAGGCGTTGCTCATTTTTCATGACTCCTGCTTCAAAATAAACCTAATGTCTCTACACTGGCGCCCGAACTAAATAAGGTGGTGGATGATGACTCTCCACACCCAGGATTTGGCGACTAGGTCCCCTAAAACCCTAGTCGCCCTTTAAAAAGGGGAGTATATAAGGTATATCTCCCAGATTCTTAGCGTGCCTTCGTGGTGTAATGGTTAGCACACTGAGCCGGTATTTCAGAGATCCGTGGTTCGATTCCCGGCGAAGGCAATGCACATTTTTCATCTCTCCTGCTTGTAATTAACCTAATGTCTCTACACTGGCGCCCAAACTAAAAAGGTGGTGGATGATGATTCTCCACCACCGCGATTTGGCGATTGGGTCCCCAAAACCCCAGTCGCCCTTTAAAAAGGGGAGTATATAAGGTATTTCTCCCGCCTTCTTTGCATGCCTTCGTGGTGTAGTGGTCTGCATGCTCGACGCGTAACCGAGAGGTCCGTGGTTTGATTCCCGGCGAAGGCGTTGCTCATTTTTCATGTCTGATGCTTCCAAAAATACCTAATGTCTCTACAATTTAAATACCTTTTATACTCTTTTCTGCATCTAATGTAAATATATGCCACTTTCTTCTGAAATAAACTTTTGCTTTAATTAAATAATCTAATAATTTGAGCAACAAGCTGTGTGATTATTTTTTATCAAAGCAATTGGTATTTTTTCGAAACATAGTATTTATTTTATTCAGTTGAACTGACCCTTTCACCCCCCCAAAAAATGTCTTTTGTTTCTTTTCTTCCAGTAGAAAAAGCATATTAATTTAAGTAATTATGTAATATATTATAATTAAGTTAAGAAAACTTTGTACAAAGTACATGCATAATTCAATTGCATTTGTATGCATATTGAATATCATGTTAGCTGGCTATTGATTCACTGAAAAACTACAGTCTATTTCCTTTCTAATTAGTCTTAATCAATCATATTTCTGTAACATTTTATTATGGTGAGCAAATCTATAATAATAATGTAATGATTATATTTTAATAAGAGGATGTAACATTAATATTCTATGCACTTACGAAGGGTAAACATATTTGAAATTGTTTTATTGTGAAAAAGTTTTTCTAACAAGGGTAGTGCATGACTGTTCATTAATTTCAACCAAGTATTGCTTGATTGTAAAGAATTTAAAAGTAAATTTACTGGATGTGGCAGTGAAATGGGCAAATATGAAAATGTCATTAGAAATAAAAATTTTTTTACATTAACGTAGTAAATTTGTATTTATTTATTTAATATATTTCTGTAAACCATTTATTTAAGATTAACAACACATAGAAACATACAATAAATAGCATAATATATGAGGCATACAACCAATAAAGCAACATACAGAATAAATAAGTACTTTCATGTGTGCTAATTATTATAAAAACCTTGGAATTTCTGATCTGTTTCCTATCAAGTCTGAAATGCACCAATTCCTGTTTCGTACCAAGACTTCTATAACTGAACAATAAATAACTTTGAAAATAGGTAATATTGTAAGGTAGTGAAAGTCTTTTATTGAAATTCTCTCACAATTACCAGGATTGGCACTGGAAATCAGTTGACTTTCTTCTTATTTGATCCTTAGGGTCCTGGATATTGCATTTTGAATAACCTCAAAGGAAATAGTCACATGCTGAAAGATTAGGGATTCATTCAGAACTTCATTCTTTGAAATGAAAAATTGTGTTTGCATTGACAAGATCTGTAAGCTGTGACAGTAAGAAATTTTACATTTAAATATAATGTTCTGAATTCACACTAACATTGTTGCTTTTTCTGAGAAAATAAATAAATAAATAAAATATAATCAACAATTCCATATGATATCCTGTATTACACTGTCTCTTTTTGGCTATGTAGTGTCTTTTTATGAAGTTTTTGAAAATTCTTACATAACTTTATTTACATTTTCCTTGTTTACAAAATATGGAAAAGGAAATTGAACCCAATCATTCTACATTGTTAATGAGGTTAGCATTTTTGCTTATTATTTCCAAAACTGTTTTCAGTCTTTCTTAAACTTTTTTCAGTCTTTCTTCAGGGCTTAATCTCTTTTTTAGTCATCTGTAGTCAATTTGTAACCTCTCAGAATTTTGTGTGGTTGGTACTGAAGCTTTTTGTACAACATTCTTTGTATGCTGTGATCAGATACGTCCAGTTTTCTATTGGGTACTTTTTTTGGAAAACTTTGGACTTCTGACAAAGGCTTCTTCCATTCTTGTGATTTTCTGTGAGGTGTATGTGCATTTTTCACTTCCACTGTCTTCCTCACAATATTACATTTCCTCAAAGTTATATACTTTGATTATATGAGAAGAAAGTGGATTATCATTTGTAGGATTAAAATGAGCCTAAAATGTATGCTACATGATTAATGGAGGAATTAAAGCAACAAGAGTCAGCACAATATTCTTATCACTTGAACGGTGGCTTCTCTTTCATAATCTGCACATCTGCAGCTGAAGACGAATGTTCTATATTTAAACCTTTGAAACTATTTCTGCAAATTTATGAACATTAGACTGATTCTTTTTGCTATAATTCCTTCAATAATTATTATTCGGTGTATGCTACATGGTCTTTAAAACATTTTCACAGCAAAATGTGCATTGTTCATTGGTCCATAACTTCATCTTAGCTGAGTACCATTACCCAATAAAAATTAATCTTTGATCTTCTAGACGGCAGCAATCCTATTTTCATAAATTGCCTGATTCACTCCTGCACCCTTTGAAGAGAGAATATTCATCTGCCATATGTAAATGAGACTAAATTTGTACGTGACATTCAGCTTTCTTTATTTGAGCTGTAGCTGATAACCAACCTGGATGCTATCACATTGATTTATAAACAAGGAGCCCACAAATCAGATCCAGCTGCCATGAGTGTCCTTTTTTTATCAGTGTTTTAAATTTTTTGGATGTACTTTTATTTTGAAAGAAATTTACCCACGAAAAATATATTGGTGTTCAAAATTAAGAGAATTTTCACATTTGGTCACACATCTCCAGAACTAATTACTGGACAGATTTCAGTGAAACTTAATTAGGGACATAGGTAAATAACACAAAAAATGTACCATACAATTGTCATGTTATACATGCTTGATTGTGCACAAGACTTACTAGCACAGGAAGGTGTAAAGGTTGCAAATTTGAGCAAAAAAAAAGGTGGCTACAATCAGGTACGATTAAGCTAAGACTCATTCAGTTCTTAAAATGGGACTTCATACTGGAAAGGATGCATTTTATGAGTTCTTGTTGCAGACGGTTCCACACCTACAGCAATACTGTTGTTCTCAGATCCTGGGTGGCTGAGGGAGAAAAAAGGAAGTTGCACCTGCCTTCCCAAAAGCATCCCAGGCATTTTTATAGAGTTTGGTTCTGAAGATTTGGCTAGGCAATTCATCTGGTTCTGACTCAAACTCGTTGTCATCCTTAAAAATGAGCTGAGGACTAACTGCATCCCTGAAAAAACTAACATTTAGCTGTAGGATTTCTTCCCAATATTTCACAGCAGTAACAGGGCTTTTGAAGCTGTGTGTTCGTCAGCACAGTATCTAAAAGAATAGGCAGAAGAAAGGGAAAAAAAAGCTCCCCAAAATTAGATGACTTTGTTATTAAAATATCATACCTGGAAAAAGATTCTTCAGTAGATCTCATCTCTGCGAGAAAAGTTGAGCAGCCTAGGAAAAAAAACATATTGTCACCTGAAGCGACCTCTTCTTCTAAGGTTGGTAATGCAGAAGAAACATCAACAGATGTAGGTAATTATGTAGATAAAAGTGTTATTGATGATATGAGCAGATTTCTAATTTATTGTGATGAAAATGGAGAAAAATGCGTGGACCGAGAATGCAAGGGCCGACTTGTACACTACACTATGATTGATTTTCGTTTTATAGACGAATGCTGTGCAGTGGTCAAAATTTTGTCATGTGATGTAATTTTTTTACACATTATATCCAAAACCTATATAAATATATATGTTGATTATCCAACCAAATAACAAACTATGTTAATTTAAACTTTTACTGGTATTTTTAGCAAAAATTTGGTGAGATTTCCACCAGTTTTCATGGTCAACAGAATTTTGTAATCGAGTAATGTTTTACTTTGGCATTTATGTCTGAATTTTGCTGTTTATTTTGAAGTCATGCATAATTTAAATGTATGCATTTAATATTCCACTTGAAAACTGATAAAATGACTCTCTTTGTAATTTTAGACTGGAAACTTTTTTTTTTCTTTTTTATTCGTCTAGCTTTTATACCATGAAGTGCATTTTTATAAGTTCAATTTTCCAGAATTTTCTTGTATCTGTAATTCCTGCATATCCTGAGCTTTCTGGATTTTATTGTGGTTTTTGATATTTGTATAGATTATGTACATCTTTTTAAACAGTAAAATTTCTGAATGGATTCTACAATATTATTTCTAATAGTATTTATGCTTTCCAGTTTTGTATCAAGTTAAGTAAGAAATAATTTGTATTGAATATTTACAATATAATGCTGGTCTAGATTATAGTATCAGCAATTATTATAACAATTTATTCTTTTTGTCTAGCACTGGGTTGTGAACAATATTTTTGGCTTGGCTTTTGCTTTAAATGGAGTAGAGTTTCTTCATCTGAACAACATTATCATTGGATGCACACTTCTTGGTGGCTTATTCATTTATGATATATTTTGGGTAAATGAAATCTTAATATTAACATTTTAAAATATTTTCTTTTTCTTTGTTTTCTTTTTTTTAAGCAGATTTGCACTTGTAAGTTTTTTTTTTTTTTTACTTTCTCCAGTGTATTTTTTTAAATAAAATAACATTAATGAATTTCATGAAGCATTGGCATTAATTTGCACTTGTAGATAATTATTTTTCCTTCCATGAATATTTTTTAAAATAATGTAGTGATAATCTTAATGAACATTCCCAATTTGAAAGGATGAATTGAATTAATTTATACAAATATATTAAATAGCACTTAAATTATGCTGGGAAGATAATGGCTCTAATTTATAAATAATATATATGTATATATTATTATTAGAAAAAAAAAATTCATGCATTATTTCCAAGGACCAGAAATTGAGTTAAAGCTATGAATAATGTAGTTTTTTAAATCAATATAAACTAGTCCTTTATTGCAGTAAAAACCATTTAAAATCTGTAAAGAAAAATATTGTTTTGCAAAAATAGTAAATTCAAAAATAGAAATTTAAGTACTGAAAAAGTAGTTAATGTCACTGACCACAGATTAAATGACTTGTCAAGGGGAACAAACCAATCCACTATCAATCAACAATAACACAACTAAGTGAGAGTGTTTCATGTTTTTTTGAAGTAAGGACTAAATTATTATATGAAAGAAATTAGTCCATTTAAGCCAAAAGACCTGCCATAAACTAAATAAAAATGAACAAGATATTCCCCTCAATTCAAGGTACCCATTAAGAACAGAACTAAATGAGATCCTCACTTAAGAAAAAATATTCCCCCACTCATATTCAGTACCAAAATCAAAAGTAGAAACAAAAGTTATACATTTTTTAATATTGAAATTCAAAATCAAAAGATAAAAATTTACATAATCTTTTAAAGTTTAGTAAAAAATAGTTATTTATATATTTTAAGAACAATGTCAGGAATTAAAATATACCGGGTGGCCATAATTAAACTGACAGTGCTCACAGTGTTCTGTAGCGCGATCTATTTGCGAGAATGATGTCACATTTTGTAGGAAGGTTAAACAAGACGAGGGACGGAGGATTCCGCGAAAAAAACAAATTAGTTCCAAAAGTCACCGCTAGGGGAATATTTGGCACTGTGTAATAGAAAATAGAGTGTTAACAAACACAAATTAATACAGAATAAAATTACCTTTTATTATGCACATTTTCTGATTTAGTTCAAGTGCAGTATGGCAACACTTTTAAAAAAGCGTAAAATCTACATAAACACCGATAAAGTCTCGTGATCTGCAATCATTCATCAAAGGTAACTGTTTGGTGTGGGTTCACAGTGGAATTTATCGTAGGTCCATTCTTCTATGAGAACATTACCCCGACAGGATCGGAAATCTGTTCTGTTACCGGAGAGAAATATGGTCACATGTTGAACAGCTTTGTCATTCCGGCACTTCAGCAAAGACAATGGCTGGAGGAAATGATTTTCATGCAAGATGGAGCCCCTCCACACGTTGCTGTACGGGTGCAACAGATGCTGCAACAGAAATTCACAACAGAAAGAGTCATTAGCCGCTACTTTTCAACTGCATGGCCACCTCGGTTGCCTGATCTTATCCCATGTGACTTCTGGCTATGGGGTTATCTTAAGTCCAAGGTCTATCAAGGAGTGGTCCAGGACCTGGCTACGTTGAAGGATAACATATAACGGACTGTACGGGAGATTCCTGCAGACATGTTACTTTCTGCTGTTGTGCATACTGTGCACAAAATGCAGTATGTGGTCCACAACAACGGCAGCCACATTGAACCTCATTTGAATGCAAAATAAAAGGTAATTTCCGTATTGATTTGCATTTGTTAACACTATTTT
>KK112793.1:231013-313233 GCA_000611955.2 Stegodyphus mimosarum | reverse complement strand
CCCCCCCCCCCGTCTTGTTTAATCTTCCTACAAAATGTGGTGTCATTCTTGCAAATAGATCGCACTGCAGAACACTGTGAGCACTGTCAGTTTAATTATGGCCACCCGGCACTTACTTATGCGCAAAATTTAAATTGAATAGCTGAATCAGTGATGGAATGCAAGAGCTTTGTTGTAAAAAATCATACTTTAAAAGTTTCGGTATCAACAGAAAATCCCGTTGACCACAAGAGACAATGCCAATCGCGCCAAACCAAAAAAACCCATTTATTAAATACAAAAAAAACATTCTATTCTTATTTTTCTTTCAAATTTACTATATGATCATTTATTTATTATTAATTTTTTATTAAACATTTTCATCATTTTTTTCCATAATATCACCATATTGTGGCCATTAACGCATTATTTTGAGGCCGGTAAGATTCCATATCTTTAGAAATATTCAACAGTATGCTCTTCTGTAGTAGGCAGGTTCCAAATTTGAATTTTTTTTTTTTGAAATGCGTGATAGAGGGGGAAAAAATCAGTCTTTATTCGAGAATAATAACTAACATGTGTAATCAATGTTACACCAAACCCAGCGTGTTTGAAGAAGACTTTTCCATTTTTGGTAAAAAATCGCATAGTTTGGCGTCTTTTCTTTAATAGGCAAAAATACTCGACGGGTTTTTACGTTAAGTACCATTGTTTCTTGGAAATAATATATTTAAAGTAGGCTATATATATAAAAAATATGCTGGGAAGATAATTTCTCTAGTTTATAAATAATAATATATATATAAAATTCAAGGTGTTAAAAATACATTTTATTTGGCTATAAAATGAAAATATTCATTCTGTATTAATCAATGATTACATATTTAATATTTTTATAATTTATTAGAAAATGCTTAGTAATTTGCATAGTTAGTGACATACATATTATGATAATGTTTTAGGTTTTTGCAACTGATGTTATGGTAACGGTTGCGAAGTCTTTTGAAGCACCTATAAAATGTATGTATTAAATAAGTAAATGTTATTATACATATTTTACATGTTTTAATGCATTTAATAAGCACCACCATTTTACGGTTTTACCTTAATTTTATATATTATTTCAATTTTTTCCTTCTTTGTAGTGGTTTTTCCTCAAGATATTTTAGAAAATTGGTTAAATAGCAGTAATTTTGCAATGTTGGGACTTGGTGATGTTGTTATTCCTGGTATTTTCATTGCTCTGCTTTTGCGTTTTGATGAAAGGTATGTTATAAATACTTTTATATAGTGATTATTGTGTTTTGTATCCTAAGTACAGTATCTAGAGGTATATAAAGATCAGGTTTTAAAGAAACCTGACCACTATGTCTTCATCGAGAATGCTATTAATTTTTTTCACCAAGAAGGCTTGTGTTGTGATTTTATTTTAAAGTTCAAAAAGCCGATGCAATGTGAAAAATTGTGACAATTTAAATTTTTTATATGCTAAATTTCTAACATGTATCTGTTTATTACCTATCTAAAGAAAAAACAATTTGTCCCTTTAAAATTTTGTTGAAAAGGTTGCTGCAGTTTTGGTGACATACCTATGAGTTTTAATGGTTGTTGGAATTTCATAGTCATATAAGATGCATGTATATTCATATGCATTCTCTTACATGTTTAAGATCTATGAAATACATCAGCATTTTTGTCTGAAATGAATTTTTTCCTGAAAATCTTACATAAATTTAAATGTAGATTTCAGATATTCAGGTTGTTAAGAAATAAGATGATTGTTTTTCATATTTAAACTGGAAATTTCCTCCATTCTTTTGGCTTTTCTACTGTAAATTGCATTTTTTATGTATTCCATTATCTGGAATTTTCATATTTCTGGCATTTTCTGAGCTTTCCCAACTGTCAAGCTTGCTTTGAGTGATGTATTTCGTCTCCTGATTCATAAACACATTGCAAAATTTCTCTTGTGATAACCATCTAGCCTTGCAATAAAATAGCAATGATGAATGTACTGCACCCATGTCTTTACAAAGTACAGAGAAAATTCTTGATTTGGGGGATCACATTATTTGTATAATTTACTATGGTCTCAACTGTTGTTGGCACAGTATTCAAACCATTTCTTGGTCATTCATTTCTTTGGAAGCCGGACCTTCTCTGTGGATCATACAATGTGTCCAGATGCACAGTGGAGATTTCTCTTTCACAAATTTGTATATTTTGGAATGTTCCAAACATAGTACGAGCACCAACAATGCATATTCTGACACATTTTATCCATTCTTTGTTTGCCTCGTTTATAAAATTTTTTAAAGTATTAAATAATGCTAGTTCTGTTGCTTTGAGTTTTATTTGTTTACAAAAAAGTAGTAGTTTTACTGCTGGTATACCATCATAAAATTGAACACACTCAACATAATGAGCATCTTTATTGCTGTCTGTTGCCTCATCAAGCTGAATTGAAAACAGTTTGTTACGTAACTTCCTGAAAAGCTGCTGCTATACATTTTTACCTTTATCTTCGATTCAAAGGGCAGCAGTATCATTTGATAGAAGTATGGACTGCAATTCTTTAGCAAAATTATCTCCAAACCTAGTTTCTACGATCTCAGTTGCATATTGCAAAATAAGCTCTTCGCCAATGGTGTGAATCTTTTTACATCTGGCTATTTTATATGAGACTTTGTAAGAAGCAAGTAAAGCTTTTCCATTCACACACAAAATTAAAAAAAAATTTTTTTTTTCATATGATTTTAATTTTAATTCAGAAATTAAAATTAAATAAATTCTCGGTGTTTGTTAATGTACCATGAAGCATTTCCAAATGTCGTTTAAGTTTATCAGGTTTCATACTGTCTGCTACCAATATTTTTGAGCAAATACACACAAGGGCCTTTCTTCTTCATTTACTTCAATAGTGATAAACCCAAAATTTAAATATTCTTGGGAATATCTTCTTGATTTAATTTTCGGATCCATGTTCGCCTGTGCACTTGTTGATGCTTTATTATCATCTAATGTTCGCATACTACTTAAAAATTAATCCATGATTCTATTTAAATGTACTGCAGTTTCTTAATACCATAAATTGCAATTTATGCGCAAATTACAAAATGCCAGATTCAAGATAGATTCAATAGCAATAGAAGGATCGACTCGACCGCGACTGACTGGAATTGTACGAGGTGCAGCATTTATACACGTTTTGCGCAGACGTTCTATATGTTGTGCATATGTCTGCGAAAATACCGAATGGAATGAAAAGCAGAATGTGATGGATAGAGAACAACAGAGACTAATTTTTCTAATGACATTTGTACTTCTAGAAATGGATGATTGAGGAAATAAATATTTAATTAAAATTTATTTTGCAATCTCTTCCAATTTAAAAAAATTAGAAAGGAAAAGTAACATAATACTTATCCTATTACTTAGTAACTTACTTAAAATATCTGTTACTTGAAAGTAGCATATACAAAATCTAATACTTATCTTGATAATTTGCACGGTTTGTAGTTGAGGTTGTATTGTAGCTTTAGCTTCAAAGTATATTATTACTGCATTCAGTACATTGTTATTGTATGGGGGGAGGCGGGATGAAAATTGTGATTGAGAATTGGGTTGCAAATATTGAAAGTTTAAGAAGCTCTGTCTTAGTATGTTCTTGAAAGCTTAATTCTTCAGAAAATGTGGTGGCAAGAAATTTGTGCATGTCCAGCTTTTCCATACGTTAGCCTTTTGTGAATCAATTGTAATAAATCATTTTTTATTTTTTTAATATTTAACCAACGCACTCATGGGAAAGTACAGTAAATGAAGAAAAACATAATTAGGAGAAAACTGATACTTGTTTAACCGTAATCTTTAAACTGAAAATTTTGGTTTCTTTTAGGAATATATTATTTCATAGCTTGTGCATATGTGTTTGCGTATTGAATAAGTATATTTTTTCCTTTATATTTCAGCATTTAATATGTATTAATATTAAAAGTGTAAAGTAAATATTTTTCTTTACCTGAAGTTATTCAGTTCGTGTATGAAGTGTAATTTTAAATTGAAAAATTTGATTAAATGAATTACGATGTCTATAATTTTTGTAATTTTATTACTAAAGGATCTTAATGGCATTTTTTTTTCTTCCCTTATTCTAGCTTAAAAAGAGGACAAAAATTATATTTCTACTCTAGTTTTGTTGCATACTTCTTGGGTCTAGTACTTACCATATTCATAATGTCATATTTCAAGCATGCACAGGTATGAATCTGATTAATAGCTGAAACTTTGAGTTTTCTTTGGCCCTCTTTTTTTAAAAAATTCAGACCCATTGCAGTTTTTATTGTTTTTTAGTTAACTGTATTATTAAAAATACTGTGTTATAAAATTTGAAGTGAAATAAATGAATTTCCTTAATGAAAAGGAATTTGATTTGTTCGAAATCCCTGACTATAATAAAATTTAAGGAACCAAAAGTTTTGTTCAATACTGCACTGATAAGGTAAGGAGGGTCATTTCATAGAATAGTGTAAAAATTGATTGATGAAACTCACATATTCATCAAAAATTAAAAATAAATAAATGAATAAATAAAAAATAACTAACACATTTGCCAAAAAAAGTGAATAATAACTGAAATTTAAAAAATTATATGAAGGTTTAATTACAATTAATGTTACTTGCAATTAATAAATTTCTTATTATTTTATTATTTAGTATATTAACTCAAATTAAAAAAAATTACACGAAGATTTAATTACAATTACTGTTACTTGCAATTAATAAATTCCTTTTTTGTTATTTAGTATTACTGTACATTAATAATTTTACATGATAAATTATTTAATATAATTGTCATGGTTTAGACCCACCCCTCATAAACTGCATATTAAAATATATATTTATAATTAGCATTTGTTCAGATAATGTTAGATTGCATGTTCTTTGAATGACGTTTCAGCGATGCTTCTTCAATATTTTTATGCTTGGCCTTTGTAAACATTTTCCTCATGTCCTTTTTTTCCCATGAGCAGAAATCATCAAATCTCAATTTTTCCATATAACAACTGTCAATTTGGATAAAACTGTATTTGTAGAATATATTGATTTGGCTGCATCCATTCTATATTTTTCAAATAATACTCCTATTTACTTCAATACAGAATAATACTATGTGCGTTCTGCCTGGCATGCCAATGAACTGTTAATGCTGAAAATTTCCCCTCTACAGAGTAAAGAGAGTTAAATTAAAAAAAAAAAAGTGTGGTGAAGTTTCAAGCTTTTAATGAATATGAAAAAAAAATTAAGATAATTTCATATTTTGTCCTATCCAGTGTCCAATGAGAATGCATTTATTTTTCCCAAGATATGTATCGTCGATTAAGCAGAAGTGCAGTAGCCGTTATAAAGAATATCTTACAGGTGTTCTAAAGCAGTGTTCCCCAACCTTTTTATGACTGCGGGCCGGTCAATGTTTCATAATTTTACCGTGGCCCGCTGGGTGGGTGGGGGGAGTTGATTGTTTATATTTTAGGTTATTTTGATTTATTAATTTTAAATTGTTTTTATACATGTTTTAATTGTTTTATACATACATATATCAAAATAAAATACAGTTACATGGAAAAGTAAATATAAAGGGATTTAGCATTTTAACTTACTAGAATGTTAAATCAATGAGAACCCTCAACTTGTTTCTTTGCAATGAGATGGTTCCATCTGGGGGCTATCGGAGACAGTGACATCCGAAGTGTGTTGCTTATGTCCAGTTTTAATTTAATGTGTTGCTTATGTCCAGTTTTAATTTAATGTGTTTCTTATGTCCAGTTTAATTTTAATAAAACACAGTTGTTTTTAATTTGGGTTATAAACCTAGGAATTTGAATTCAGTTTCAATGAAATGGGTGGTCTGCGGCCAGTACCATTTGATCCACAGACCAGAGGTTAGGGACCACTGTTCTAAAGAATGCAAAGCTCTCCATTCAGAAGTCAAAACTTCGACATTTTGTAAATACTGAAATGAAAGCAAACAATAAGGAAAATTTTCCGATTTCATAAAAGGCAGATCCCCTGTACACCCCAAACTCATAAGAACCTATTTGTTAGTCCATCTTTCCTGAATAGCAGACTTTCAAAATTTCCATCATAGAATCAGCTTCGGATAGAGCTCTGTGTGACAGCTCAAAGTTTTTGAATGGTATCAGAGAGTACATTCATGTTCTTTGATTTGATTTCAAGCACCATATGATGTCTATGACCATTGAGACGATGTGCGTGTCCTGGTTCTCTGAGAATGAGGTATTACACCTCCCTTCCATAGTGTTTGTTTAGAACACACAGAATAGTGGAGCTGAAGATAAAAACTTCAGCTCCTCTTTACCTTTTTGAAGATTTTTAAACTAAACCTTTTTTTTATGTTAAAAAATTATTTTTTATTCTGATCAGTATAGTAATATATATATATATTATATATATACTGGTTATCATAAATTAAGGAAAAATCACAAAAATAGCGATAAATCCCTAAAAAATAAGCTAAACTGTGTAAAATTTGAATATGTTGCCAAGTAAGAGTAGCTGAGTAAAACTGCAATATGTAAATTAGTGGCGCTGCACTTGGAATACGTCATCTGCGAGGAGCATAAAAGTCCATGTTTGAGCATTTTTTGAGTTTCACTGTGATAGTGACATCAGAAATCTGAGATAGCAAGTTTGTAACAATCACCTCCAGGCATCATTTGTCTGCAGAACTACAATGGAGAGCCATTGGGAGACTAAAAGCAGGACAAAGTCAAACAAACAAAACAAACTGGACAAGTGGCCAGATGGCTAAATGTGAGTCCTTCTGTGGTTAATAGACTTTGGAGGCAATTTCAAACCACAGATTCGGCATCTAGGAGGCTCAGCCAAGGATGGCCAACTGCTATGACGAGTGCCGATGACCGATATTTGACATTATGTGCACGCAAGAATAGAACTGCTACTCCGACTCTTCTTAGATCCTCCCTTGCTGCAACCACCGGAAGGTTGGTGTCAATGTCAACTGTGTGTAGAAGGCTTCACGAAGGTGGTTTGTATGCGAGGCGACCAGCCATTTGCATGCCGCCCTCGTCATGCCATTCGAGGGACCGTTTGCAGTGGGCATGACAACATGTCCACTGGACGCCTGATCAATGGAGGGCTGTTCTTTTTACAAATGAGTCCAGGTTTAATCTAGAAAGCGATAGTAGGCGTTATTTGATATGGAGATTTCCTGGAATCCATTATCATTCGTCAAACATGCGGAAAGAGATGCACATGGAAGAGGCAGTGTCTGTGTTTGGGGTGGCATCTCTTTGGGTGAATGCACAGACCTCCCTGTCTTTCTAAGGGAAACCATGAATGCTCAGCTTTATAGAGATGACATCCTTGATGCTTATGTGCGCCCATATGCAGGGGCAATAGGTGATGCTTTCCTGTTACAGGACGACAATGCAAGATCACACAGGGCTCGCATCGTAGATGATTATCTTCAACAGGAAACAATTATGCGCATGAAGTGGTCAACTCGATCCCCGGACTTGAATCCTATCAAGCACGTTTGGGATGCTTTAGGGAGACGTCTAGCTGCTCTCAATCCGCCTCCCTCAGACCCTTGCCGTGCTTGCAACTCTTCCAAGAGCAATGGCTCTCGCTTCCTATGGAACTGATAGACCGCATAATTGAAAGCATTACATATCATTGTATGTGCTGTATTGCTTCTAGAGGCGATCATATTCCATATCGAAGATACTTTTCCCATAGCAAAGTGACACCTTCGATTTGTTCATTTTATACATGTGCTAATTTCTGTACTACCATTATTTGTCTGGTAATATCTTTTTATGTTATTTGATACCTTACTATGTGTTGTATATTGTAGGTACGTTTCATCAAATTCTACTGTAACTTTTTCAGTACTCATTATTTTTGTGATTTTTCCTTAATTTATGATAACCAGTGTATATTGGGTTGGCGAGAAAGTAATTTCAGTTTGCAAAAATAGAAAACATTATGCTTGTTTTGTTATTCGTCTGTGAAACTTATGTTTTTTTTTCTTTGGAGATTTGTCAGCTGACACTTTTAGGTTGCTACAGAAACAAATTACGTGTATTTTTTTTATAGCTGTTAGTTTAGGGTCAGTTTTAACATGGCTGCAAAATAAACATTTTCAACATATTTCGCTTTTTTATTTTTATAAAGGAAGTGGCTGAGGCTCACGAAGAGATATGTGAAGTTTATGATGTTGATTGCTTAACACAAAGCATATGTGAGAATTAGTTTAAAAAATTATGTTCTCAAGATTTTTCGCATGAAGATGACCAACGTTGCTGGTCAACTTTCTGAAACTGGCAATGACAAAATTAAACTCATAATTGAATGTGTGAGAGATTGCAAAAGTATTAAATGTATCACACATTGAAAATCATGTAAAATGTCTTGGAAACATTAGGAAGCTTGATATTTAAATATGAATTGAAAGAATTTTACTTAAGGAAGCAGTCTTACGATACACATTTCAGATGCATAATGCAGTCAACCCTTTTTTGAAATGAATTATCACTGTTGATGAGAAATGGATCATTTATAAAAACATTAACAAAAAAGGTCCTACTCCAAGCATGATGAATCAGCACAAATCATATCGAAAGCTAAATTGCATTTAAAAAAAACCTGATTCAGACACCACATGACTTCTTTGTATGGAATATTAAATTGTGTCCATTTTTTGCTGCATTTCATTTTAACTTATTTTCCTCGAATTTCATTAGAGGTAGATTTCGCATTCAATTAATTTTCTCACTTCGCGGCAAGACAAAAATACAGAAAAACTCTAAATATCTTCATTAAAAATCGAAATTTATAGAAAAACATAAAACACCAAATACAGTTAAAACCATTAGAAAAACAATTTTTACAATTAAAAGTAGAGTTTCTACGCAAAAACAAGCAATTCAGCCAGTAAGCAGGAAGACAGATTTTTTGGTGCACAAAACTAAAAGTTTTCTTTTGATCACATTTGGCAAAAAGATACTGAAGATGTAGAAACCGATTTAATTCACTGTTTTGCTAAGTTTTGGATGTAAACAAACATGGTTGCTATGGTTAAAAAATTGGACTTAGCCACATTAAACAACTTTTAAAATGTTGATAATTCTACAGCTATTGCGTGCATGTGAACTAAAGACTTTAACTGGAAGATAAATGCAACATAATTCAATCATTTTTAAAGCAAAAGTGCACAGTTTTTACAACATATAAGAATAAAAAAAACTGACCTCATTGAGCTGTGAAACACTGGCCGCACCAATAGTATATAAGCGGCAATTTGCAACCAAAAACAAGGTGCACGACTACATGTTATAGCAGTCCTATATACAAAATTTGAACGTTCTGAGGCTACTCTTTTTTGAGTTATGCGAGATACACACGTACGTACAGACACCACAAAAAAAATCTCTTCTGAATCTGTTTTATATCAGTTTTATAATTCCTTTGGAAAAGAGTCCTTTATCCTGTCCTTATGAGAAATGTCATGCACAAACATCGTTAAATTGCATTCGATAGCAGTCAAAATGGATATTTTCGTTGAAATACGATACCCGGAATTTTTCATGATTACGAAACTTCCTTTACTTCACACAAAGAAGTGTAAATCATGCTGTCAATTTGGGGAGATTAGAAAAATGTTGTGCATTTTTGTGGGGGGGGGGGAGGAGATTGATCTTTTGGTTCCAAGCAACCAAGCAGGAAACTTAAGATGTTTACTGCTAACAACTTATGATATTCAATGAAGCAATCAATGAGAAAAGGCCAGAATTCTCAAATCACAAAGGGATCATGATCAATCATGACAGTGCAAGGTCTCGTGCATCTTTAGACACACATACAAAATTATTGGAGCTTGGTTGGGAAGTGATGTTGTATCCCCATATAGTCCCAACCTTGCACCACTGGATTATCATTTATTTCAAAGTGTAATGATGACCTCTAATTGCACTTGGTTGAGATTTTTACTGACTAAGGCCAGAAGTTGTATGAGCGCGGTACCATGGAAGTTACTAGAAATATGGCAGAAGGTCATTGACACAGAATAGAAGATGTTTGACTGATTAATGTTCATTTTTTGTATAGAAAAAATTAGTTTTATTTCACACTAAAAAACCAAATTCACTTTCTTGCCAACCCGATATATATATATATATATATGTGTTTGTGTGTGAATTATGTAATAAAATAGAATAGACGTGAAAGATTAACTTATCTTACAGTGGGTATATTGAAATATACAGGGTGTATGAGTACAGCGGTGACAAACTTTTAGGACAGGTGGAGTACGCCTAGATGATGGGAAATCACATAGCAATGCATAGTTGGAAATGCTTTCCTGGTGCTGAAGTGATGACACAAAAATCAGGGAAGGACATGAATGGGTCGAGAAAATATGTTCATTATTTGGAGTACAGCAAAAACAAAGAAAAAACAGCATAAAGAGACAATGATTGTCATCAAAGGTGTTCAAAATTACAACCCAGACCATTATACAAGAACTGTGTGTCATGCATCGTCATGCAATTTTCCATCTGTGATGTAGATCTTCCATGCGCCAGAGAAGTGGGGCCTGCATCACGGTCGAACACCTTCTTTAATGACGATCATTGTTTGTTTTTGTTCTTATTTGTTGCTTTCTGCTGTACTAAACATAATAAAACACATTTTGTCTCACTGTTTGTGTCCTTCCTTTCTTGCATTTTGTGTCATCACTACTGCCTCAAGAAATGTTTAAAATAAAAGGGTCGTTTTGGAATTATAATCAAGAAAATACTGCTTATTCATGACACTTTGGAGAATTGTGAATTTTAATGGCCAAACTGATAATGCTCGAAGGGTAACACTTACACCATAAAAAATCAGTAGTGTTTATAAAAAAAGTAAAAAGCACTTCTAGAAATTTCATCATGTTTCCTTTTCATGTAAAATCATTATTCACCAATATTTCAGAGAACTTAAATGTCTAAAAATAAGACATCGAGAATTTCATTTGTTCTGCATCGAAGCTAAGGAGTTAATTTCCTTTACTCAGTTCTGTCTGAAACAGACACATTTTGTTTTTTCAAAATAATTATTATAACCAGACTAAGGGATTAGCCATGAAAAGCTCTCTTAGTCCTATCTTTGTTGATAACTATATGCATTATTATGAACCAAAATTATTTGAAATTCTAAATTCCCCTTTTTTGTTTCTGCTGTTTTGACGGCAGTTCTTTTATTAAGGACCCCATTCCGGATGTTAACTTCTGGGGTATATAACAGGATTCCTTGTTAATGTGGTTTAATTAAGTCAAACTAAGCTTTAAAATTTCATGCTAAAGAACTTAAAGCGTTTGTTAGAAAAAAGAAATGCATAAGTCTTCTGTTGCCCAACACTGTTAGTCAGAAAATGACATTTGCCATTTTTCTGCAGCCAAATTTATTGGCGAAACATGTTCCAGTGGCAAATTAGATTTTCTAGCGGCATTTCTCATTCACAAAAATATATCTGTTCTAGTTAACAGTCACAATTTCCAATCTAATTAAGGAAACTATTTCATGGTTGTTTCCATTTTTGATCAATAGATAGCCTCAGTAGTTTGACTTCCTCTCATTCTTATTGGCCTTATCTCATCACTGGCTTCTCTTTTGTCATTTACAGTTTTGCAGCTGAAGAAGTGGGTTTTATACTGAAATCTTTGAAACTAGTCCTACAAGTGACTGATCTATGTTGCTGTTACTCCTCCAATAATCTGAAATATCCATTGTGGTGGCATCCAATTTGTTTGTTGTTAACAATTTCAGTTGTGGCAGGTTTATAACTGAATCTTTGGAAACACAACTGATACATTGGGAGGATCAAATAGTAAGGGGATAGTTCATTGATGTTCATTCTATATGATTTATACTTTGGTAACAACTTTACTTTTTCAGAAGTAACTGCAGAAGCTTGTCAGTTGATTTTCTAGATATGTTGGGAGAGTTATTTGTTGGCTTTTGCAATTTGTAGGATGTATTCATTTGCATAAAATTTGTGTGTTGAACATAATTCTATAACTTGTCTTGAGTAAAAATGAAATGAAAATATACCTTATAGTGTGATGTATCATATTGCTGGATTGCCAGTTGGTTTATGGCAGCCTGTAGTGTGAGGAACATCACCAGTTCTTTAAAATAAAGAAATTGAATGCTATTAACTTCTCTATCAATTGTAAACTAAACTTGGCTTGAGAGGAAACAAAATTTTCCACTAAGAATTACATCCAAATTTATTACCATATAAATTTCAGCTAAAGTGGATGATATTGATGCTTCCATAAAACCTTGTCATTTGTTGGTATGCCTATTGGCTCTAAACACTGTAAAATTGCAGATGAAATTGAAGACTTCATAAATGTTAGTAATAAATTTTGGATGTAATTCTTAGTCAAGCTTTTTACCAAAATCATTTGATATTCAAATAAATAGGGGAATTGAAATGAAGATTTAACATCGATGGTTACCATGGTAATGTCAGGACCAATTAGTTTTAGAATTTGAGCATGAAATTCACTTGATATATTATCTTTTATGACACTGCTGCACCCATAAAGAAGCATTCGTATGAAGTGGAACACCCATAAAGAAGCTTATCCTGCTAGACTTTTGTTAAATATGACACTTTCGCCATCCATGAAGTGCAAACAAAAACTACACTCAGCTTTCGTAAAGGACAATATATCAAGTGTGTGCTCTGTGAGTGAGTTTCTAAAAGTAATCATTTTAAGCATGTGTGCCCTTCAGTATAATTAGGGATAGATTCACACTTTCGCTACCAGTCGTGTGAGGTTGTCTTGATAGTTAATGCTGTGTCATAGAAATAGATGATATGCATATGCCAACTTATTTATGATAAGAAATATGATTTAAAAGAGGTAATAAAAGATTATTATGTTTATCACATTGATTACTAAGCCTTTAAGTGTAGACTTTTATAACTATGTGCCAATGCGTGATCGGCACTAGAGGTAAAATTACTTCTGCAATGCCGCATTATGTGCTGCCATGTGCCATTTAAAATAAATCAAACTAAGTAACAATGTGCATTACTTTGGTGTGAAACCATATCACAGACAAATATATATTTTACAAATGAATTTATTCCAAGATAATCACAATGATATTGCAAACTATATATTTATTCGTGTATGATCTTAGCGCAAAATGAAACTTTGTTTCCATTGCCAAACCACATACATTTACAGTTAGTTTCTAACCTTCACTCCACACTAATACCAGCATATGTATTCAAAATGTAATGCCAATTGAACATGAAAATCAACAATAAGACATTGCTTTTTCCACGCCAGCGCATGACTGGCTTCTGAGACATCACACCACACGCAAGAGCCTGATTGTCTCTTTCGGCAATAATGCCAATCACATGCCAGCGCATGATCAGCTGTGAATGTGCTAATAACAGTCAGTTATATTTTTGAAGTGCTAATCACAGTCAGAGATAAGGCAATTAGCAAGCATTGAATATCAAGTGATAAAATTTGTACGATCTGACACATACAATTTTTATCCCTTGAAATTCAACTGTAACACATCAAATGACAGGATCTATGACAATTCCCATCAGGGGTTAGAAATTCGTATACAAATAATGCAGTAACCAAGGCAGTCAATTGAGTGCATTTAATTTCCATTCATCATAATGACTTTATGGCTTGTCTGTACTGGAATCAATCGGGTAGTATCTGGTGAAAGTATTGTCTTTTTAAGAATATAGTTCTTTCTATACTAACTGTAATGATATAGGTAGAGCAAGTATGTAATAATCATGTAAACATATATTTATTAGTGGCATGATAATCTTTCTCTGCATTTATGTTATTGAATGTGTGGTGAACCTGGGCTTAAGATTGAATACCAAATTCATTAAAATATGTTTTAAATCTGGAATTAAGACAGAACACAAAATTTAAGTAGGCTTTCTTTTATTTGAAAACTTTGATTTATTTTTATGTGATTACACTCAAAATAAGAATATGCTGAAGAATTAATTTTCTTTTCTAACATCAATTCTGGGAATTATGAAATTACAAATGTGATATCTCTATGTATTTTCTTATGTTTTAGCAAAATTCTCAGTAATCAATTTTTTTCCATTTCAGCCAGCGTTATTATATCTCGTTCCAGCTTGCATAGGTATTCCAGGCATAATAGCAGTTCTGAAAGGAGATGTTAAAGCTTTACTAAAGTAAATTTTTCATCATATTATATAAATTCAAAAGATTTAAAAATCTATTATAATACTCTAATTGCATAAATGCTATCAGTATTTAATCCATATTAATATGTTATGAGATTAGTACAGTGTACAAACTGTCACTTTAGGACCTGTAGCTTATCATGTGAATAGCATAATTGAAAAAGTTTCACCATTTTAGAACTTTTTATTTAGCATGTGTTTTACAACTTACATTCGTTATTTTATTTAAAATATAAAAAAACTATTTTTTATAACCTTTTCCAATTAATGCCTACTTTAAAATTATCACAAATGATCTTATGCTTTTTAATAGATCTTTGTCTAATATCAGAATTGAAAATTTGTTGCATATTATTTTACACTGCATAGAACCACTCCAAAATTTATTTGCCAGATGAAGATTTAAAAATATAAAACACATAGTATTAAAGTATTTTAAGCAGAAGTTTTTTTATTCTATTAGTCAAAAGCTATTTCAGTATAATGTTAATGAACTAAAATATGAAATTTATGGGTTTGTTTGCTAGCTTAGATCTTCTTCCTTCCCTCTTTCCAAAAATTTTAGACCATTACTTTATATTATCAAGCAGTTATCGTCCATGTCATTTTACGTATGTTACCATTGTGTGTAATTTAAAATTGTTGATATCTTGCACACAGCCGCAAGCTCCACCAGTGGCCGAGTGGTTAAGACTTCTGAATACTGGTAGTTTGACCTGGGTTCATTCACAGGCAAATGAGCTCATTTCATGGCTGCTTTTCATAGTTTCTATCATCATTAACACAAATATGGTCCAATTTCCTTAGAAAGTTCCCCTGAAAGGAATCCTTTCCTATAGGTAGATAGTCCCTTTTTTTGTTTGTGCTTTGTCAGACTCCAGCAACCTAACCTACCTTAAACTATGCATAGCCTTACAATTAGCCAGTCCTGAGAGTTTTGCCATTTAACCCTTTAAAGGGCACCAGTATACAATATATACTGGATGTTTGTCAATTTTTTAACCTCCTGAAAAATTCTAATTTTGCTACACCAACAGCTGTGATCATAAGTTTCTAGTGTTTTCTGTTGATTCTAAAAGGGAGCACCACCCAATGAATGCTCAATATTTTGCTGTTATGAAATTAATATACCTGGTTCCAAGGTATCATATTTGAAGATTCATAAATTGTATTGAAGGCGTAGAAAAAGTCAAAATCAGCAAATATATGACGTACACATGCTAAATCTTATATATTTACTGCATTTCAGTCAGAACTGATAGTTAAAAGAAGATTATTTATACAATTTTAAAACTGGTATATAAAATATACAAGTGCCCACACTGAGGGTACAGCTTCAATAGATAGCAGCACCAGGCTTCTCCTCTACTCAGTGGGATGACAGAATTTCTTAATACTATAATTGTTTGTGATGTAATAATTTTTTTATGATTAGTTTACAAGTTATATATGATTCAGTATTATGTTCATGGGGGATGTGGAGTTTACTGAATCTGTGCTAAGAATGAATAAAAGTATTTTAGTTTCTTTTTATTCTTTGCTTACCCCAGTCGAATTTCTCATTTGTCTCTGTTTAGCTAACGTTTTAGTTTTAATTTCACCACTTGACTCTTTCCCCAGATAAAGACTCATCGATTTCAAAATTGATGTCTACTGTCTAAAAGTTACACAATTGTAGGAATTTGCATAACTGTATTCAAGCACCCGTCTCTATAGATGCACATCAAAAGTATGCAAAAATAGATTAAAAAACAAAAATTAACAGTTGTCAGCTACCTGCAAAAAAAAAAGTGTCCTAGAGGGGCACCGGTATATAATATATACCGGCTCTCAAAATTTAGGATTTTTCTAAAAATATTTTTTTTTTAAGTCTCAATTTTGTGTTCTTAGGGTCCATAAGTTACAATTCATGCAAAATTTTGCCACAATTTAAATTATTTTATGTACTGCCCCTCAAAGGATTAACTAACTTTCAGATTACCAACATTATTGATTTCCATCATTCTATCATTTTGTTATAAATTATTTATATGCAATTACGTTCAATGTGATTATATTCTATGCTGTATATTGTTATGAATTTTGTACCTATATGGATAATTTATGTGAAATTGTTGCATTTTCCTGTATGATGCAACATGGAAATCTACAGAGGTGATACTCTACTGGAAAAATAACTATGCAGGGGAAGCCTGTTTAGCGCTGAGTAAATGGCTATCTCACTAAATTGGCAATGGTTTCGGCAACTAATTTTTGTCACTAAATTTGGTGAGAAATCCCCAAACCTGGTGGCCATTTGCCGTTCTTTTGGTCCAATCTGTGTATCACAATGATAGGTAAATATAATTGAATAACTGTAATTGACTTCATATGCAACTGTAAGCGTATCCCCCCTTCATATGCCTTCCAGTAATATCAAGAAGCAGAAAGTACTAGAAATATCTCGGCGGGCAGGTAAAAACTATATAATACCGGAGAAAGTGCAGTTCACAGCACGCTGCACAGAAAGTGCAGCTTTCTATCAATTTTACATTCATACTTAATATTTTTATTTAAAAATCATGAAATAATGTGATTGAAAAAGTATTGTTTGTCTTGTATAGTAAATCTAGTTCACAGATTAGTGAAACAGTTTGGAAACTTAATTTTGAGTATTATTTACGAATCATCTTTTTTTTTTTTTATAGCTATGCTGATCATCCAGAAGAAGAGAGTTCCTCTGAATCATCATCGAAAGAAGGTACTCCTGAACAAAAAGATGATTCATTAAGGAACTCTGATTCAACGGATTTGAAGAAAGATAAATAAATGTACTTACTTTTAGGAATATGTTTTAGAACTTTAAAAAGTTGGAACCATGTAAAAAATTGAAAGATTCCATTTGTTATAACAAGTTTCTTGTTAAATTCATAAATATTTAAGAAAAGAAAATTTATATTTTTAATAGTATCAGAGTATAGGTTTTTGAGATTTACTTCCTGTCATTCCAACATATAATGAACTCTAAATACTTAAAAAGGAGCCAATGATAAACCTATAATATGATAAACATATGATTTTTTAAATATGGTAATTTAATTGTATTGTTTTTCTGATTTCTTGTGAAAATTTCTACAATTAGTTGCTGTAATTTTTTGTTGTGTTAAAAATAAGTCAATAGCTAATTAACTTCAAAATACATTGGATTAAAAAAAAATGATAGCAGGATTGTTTGTGTCATTGTTCTTTGGCTTACTTTCTTTGAAGTTCTGATGACCTCTGAGAAACTCTGGCACCTTCATTAATCATAAATTAAGTTGAAGTTCCCATTTTAGGATTTAAAACTATATGTCCGTAATCCATAGATAGTTTTGAGACTGTATAATCCAGTCTTCTAGCAAAACCAAAAATATATTGTGTTTGCAGAAGGTGGAGCTGTGATGCTTTATTATCGTAATCTACTCTAAGTGTAATTTAAAGTCATTTGTTGCATTTTTATTTATTGACAAAATTCAATACTTTTTAATGTTATTTTGAAATTTTATCATAGTTTTTAAATATTAATATATTTCTTTTATAATGTTTTTGAAGCTGTGAATACTTTGTACAAAACAGTATTATTGTCAAGTATTCAAAATATGTTATATCCGAACTGCATTCCTGAAGTATGTTAACTATAACATGCATAAAAAAAAGTTTAGCTTTTTATTCACTGCTCTTCATCATATTCATTTTTATAAACTACTCTTGGAAACACATTTTTTGCTGTCAAACAGCTAGGCGTACAATACATAAGTTGGTAAAATGCTTGCTGTTTAACAGCTGGGAATGTAAGTGTTGGTGCTAATATTTTGATATTAATAGTCAGCTATTATTATTTTGTAAATTTAATTAAAACAAACTTTAAAAATTTTAGTTTTATTTCTGTAATACTACTAGTACTGTAAATTAGCAGTTCTTACTTTTTCTATGATATTAATTTTAAAAATTAAAAAAAAAGTAGATGACCAAAGCTACGCTGTAGATTTCTTTATTGTTCTTACTGTTGTTGTTGTTAAATGAATTTATCGTATTTAGTTTTTAATTCTTGCAACAAGTCAGGTTTTTTGCTGTTATTTCACTTTATCCCTTATTTTTAGTTTGTCACAGATAGTCTTGCATTTTTGATGTCACAGCATATATGGAATCTCATCTAGTTTATTATCCGTCATTAACATGCTGTTCAAATTAAAGCACAATTCACAGTAACATGATTCTATTCATCTTTTAATTCAAACAGCTTATGATTATAATTCTCTTTTATAAAATATCATTTATTTCTTGGTAATGTAACATTTAATTCAGTATTGAAACTAAATTGTGAGAATTCTCTTCATAGTACAGTTTCATTGTTATATTTTTTATTCTAAAAAAAAAAAAAAAAAAAAAAAAAAATAAAAGGTTAGCAAGAATCATTAGAGCTATAATCATTAACAATATATTTGTTTATATGTTTTTTGAAGTGATTAAATTTTAAATAAATCTTGCAATTGGGAGTTTCACTTTGTCAGCCAGTTTGTTTTATTCTGTTTTTGACAGTGTAACCAATGTTGCATTTTTATGTTCTTGAATAAAAATTATCTTTATTAATGTTTTTCTGGTGTGTGATTTAGCAGTAAACACATTCCTGAAAATATAAAAATAGTTCCAGATATCCATTAAATGGGATTGAATGGTGATCAGATAACTGAGAGGGTAGGATAATATAGAGGTGCTAAAGCTGGGTTTTTAAAGTGGCATACTGAAAGGAAACAAAAATCTGTTGCAAATTGGGGGCAATGCAAGATGTACATAATTGCTGTGCATTGAAATCAATATTTAATTGTAGATGTAATTACTATGCATGTAATATTAAAATCATTTTATAAAAAGTAAAAATAGGTCTCAGTCTTTGATGCATATAATTTTATTCTATTGCGTATACTAGAAAAAGTTGTATAACAGAAAAGAAACATAATTATGAAAGACAATAAAGGAGATAATATGCAGTTCATAAAATGCATCTTAGTTTTGATGAAACACTGGTTAGTGTTATGGTGAAGTTTTCAAATTTGACTTCGAAGCACTGCAGACATATTTTTAATGAAACATACAATATAGTAATAATAACAACAACAATTTTAAGTATGAATTATACACTCACGTTTGTGAAAATTGCAACACCAAGAAGGAATCGTCATAATTGAATGCAATTTAATACACAGTTGAGTGGTAGTGGTACAAATAAATGATTAAATGTTCAAAGCAAACAAACAAGAACAAGAGATCAGAATCAGTATTTTGTGTGGCCACCACGCGCCGCAATAAGTGCTGCTACACGACGTGGCATGGAGTCAAACAAAGTTTGAATGTCTGACTGAGGAAGAGCATTCCATATCGTTTGTACGCGTACCCAAAGTTCGTCTGCAGACGCAACAGGACGAGGATCACGAGCAAGACGCCGACCAATGACATCCCACACATGTTCAATTGGCGACATATCCGGGGAACACGCAGGCCAAGGAAGAAGCTGTACCTGCTGCGCTGCAAAGAAGGATTTAACAATCCGAGCAGTATGAGGGCGGGCATTGTCCTGTTGAAATACAGCGCCTGGCAAGCTTTGAAGGAAGGGAACAGCTTCGGGCTGTAGAACTTCACGGATATACCGGTTGCTGTTCAGATTGCCCACAATTCGTAGCAATTGAGATCGTCTATGATATGCTATGGCGCCCCAGACCATAACTCCGGGTGTTCGTCCACTGTGGCGTTCGATAATGTACTCCGGAAGGTGGCGTTCACCGGCATAGCGTCTGACACAAATGCGGCCATCATTGTACCACAAATTAAAGCGGGATTCGTCAGAAAACACGACATGCTGCCAATCAGCACGCCAGTCTCTATGCTGATTGGCCCATTGTAGCCGCAGGCGGCGATGGTCGTGCGTTAGGGGGATCCTGTATAAAGGAGTCCGTGCGCGCAGTCCACACTGCAGCAGACGTCTACGAATTGATGAAGCACACAATGAAACACCTGTAGCTATTGACTACAGGTGTTTCAATTGTCTAGAGGAAGCTATACGGTCCGTCCGCGCCATGCGGACCAGGTGTCTATCATCGCGAGCTGACGTCACATTTCGGGGTCCACTCCCGGATTTCCGAGTTGTCCGACACTCGTCCGTCCACTGCTTCCAAACGCGCATCACTGTGCTGCTGTTACGCTGCACACGAGAGGCTACTGCACGATACGACAATCCAGCTTCACGAAGGCCGATGATTCTCCCTCGTTCAAACTCTGTAAGTTGTTCAAATCTCGCTCTCTTTCGTCGACGAGGCATAAGTACAGATTGAGTTAACGTTTACCACTAGCAGATAACCACCGATAACCATACACGCCTCGCTACAGCCGTCTATTTATTCGGATCCATCAGCCGTTCAGAGGGCGCTGCTCAGCATACGCATGCGCTACGGATTTGCAATTCTAATCATTTGCATATCATGCGCTACTTTGCATTTCCTGAAAATTTCAGCTCACTCGCGTAAGTCCTTCATGGTGTTGCAATTTTCACTAACGTGAGTGTATTTTAATGGTTTGTTGGATAAAGTAAAATATCATATAATTGGCATTGTGTTCACATAGTCGTTCAAATAATATTACAAAGCCGTTCATTTAAAGTATAAATAATGCAGCAAAATTTTGTAAAAATTAGGGAAGGTAATTCAGTTACAAAATCACAAAACCACGCTAGCTTGTGATGTTCAGATGTTTTATTGATTCATTCTAAGGTAGCAATGTTCTTTTATTGTTGTGTATTTGGCACTAGCTTAGGAAATGCATTTAATAATTTTACTATTAATTCATAAGAACAGTATTTTGAAATGAGAAACATGAAAGAGTTATGACCTAGCTAAGAATCAAACCATGGTTCTTTCAATTACTAACTAAAAAACTGTACAGTATGTTACTAATCTGTTTTAGTGTATTTAAACTATTTTCTGTTTGTATTACTATATGCTTATTTCTTTTGAACTATCATTATAAAATTAGTGTAGTATGTATCTATTAAGATTTTTAAATAAATGAAACTTTTTTTCATGTGTGTGAAATTGACTGTTACTTTGTCAGAGATGCATAGCTGTCAGTTCTCCTGATTTTATTAGGAGATTCCTGTTTTTCATCACACCTCCCAGTCTCCACAAATCACTGAATCAATGAAGTTTTAATTTTTATCATTATTAAGAAAACTGTTCCCTGGTAATAAATGAAATGTACTGAGTTAATGAAATTTAAATTGTGCAAATTCTATTTCTTTATCCTTAATGATTTTCAGCATAATTTTCATATTAAACTTTATTTAATCTGAATTGTCTTAATCTGTTGTTGATATTTGTAGAACTTTATGAAGATTCAACCAATGTTTAATTTATATTTGTACTTAAATTTGTTTTGCACCAATAGATGTATGACTGAGTTTATCTGCACAATAGTATGTACTTTCATTATTACTTTCATCATTCATACTTTGATTAATAAAAGTTTTTCTTTTGTACTTGGGTTTTGTCAGTATAAAAATGGAAGAAAATCACAAAATTAAAATGAGAAGCATAAAATTTAGAATTTCTTAATTGAACATTAATATATATTATGTCAGACATATTAACAATTTCAGTCAGGCATTATAGAATGAATTTAAGTCAGTTTGGAATACTTTTGAAATTATGTCACTGTTCGGCTGGAATATTTCGGAAACTTCCAGCTTTACATATGAGAACCTGGTTTTTTTATATTTCAAGGTTGAAAGTTATGGAGATGAAAGTTTCCCTATTTAATACTTAATGCTATGCACAATTTTAGCAGTATCCATGTGGTGTCTTTAAGTTTGGCAAGCATGATATGTTGCAGCAAAAGTCCGAAAATTTGGCACATTCAGGATTTCAGTGATACCTGATTATCAGATTAAAATTGTATAATGCCACAAAACAGTCTTTTTTATGCTTTTCAATATATTGAGAAATGAGAAAAGTTGCAGATGATAATTCTGTAAATGTATTTAATGAACCAGATTTATTCGTAAATAAATTTATTCACAGGTTAATTGTATCTGGTTTAATTGAAAGTTTCCCGCTACTGCAAATATTATCTTCACAAATAGTTTATATTACCATGTTTAATCATATTTTGTCAAACTATTTTTTGGCATTTGAAAGAAAGAGACTTGCTTTAGAACACTGTGTTGTGAAATTTGTAAAAAAATATCATCATTATGTACAAGCTGTTTGAAACAGAACTACCACGCTACTAGTTTAAAACCATCATTTACTTCCAGTTCTGTTGCAAAGTGTCGGCTACAGAATGTCACCAAATCACATGTACAGCTTTACTTACTAATGTTGTATCATATGACATTGTGAAGGTTTCGTACCCATTAAGTTCAAAAAGGACTATGACATTCAAGAAACAGAGCACTCTGGCCGGCCTGCTGATGTTGATGAGACCCGATTGCAAGAACTTGTGGAAGAAGATTAGTAAGCAGAGTTTCTTCTCCATTAGTCGTGCTATGCATCGTATAAACATGACACAAAGTTCAATCACTGTGTGCCACATAAGCTGACTCAGATAAGGACAGTTGTATTCAGACATCTACTAATCTGCTCGAATATCGATGCAAGGACAAAATTCTGGACCAGATCATCACTTATGATGAAAAGTGGATTTACTTTAACAACACAGGCCAAAAAGGGGGTTGGTCTGCGGCCAGTGATCCCGTCAGCAGCGTTGCAAAGCACAGTTTAATTAACAAAAAGGATCATGTTTTGTATCTGGGATTTCCGTGATATTATCCACAAAGAATATCTGGAAAAAGGTAAAACTCTCAACAGTAAGGTGTACAGCAAGATGCTAGTCCTTGTTGACACTGCTGTTAGGGAAAAACAAACTGAGTTCTGGTACAAAAAGGTAATGTTCCATCAAGATAATGGAAGACCCACAGGCTGGACTCTGTATGGACTCGAACGGGGTCTTTTGCCACACCCACCATATGGGCCCAATATCGCTCCTTTGGACTTCTACCTTTTTTCACACCTGCAGCTACATCTTGCTGGTGCTATCTTCCATTCTGCACAGAATGCCCGAAGTGAGGTTGATCTGTTTTTGGACTCGCAGCCACCAAATTTCTGGGCCGAAGGCTTTGGAAACTGCCAAAACTTTGGCAGAAAATCATAGATTTGGGTGGCGATTACTACCTGCAAAAGTACTACTTTTATGTTTTTTTTCTAACTTTATTAAGAAAATTTTTTTGGCGGAAAATTTTCGTTACGACCAGATATTGTTTAATTGAAAACATTATCATGAAGCCTTTTTCAAATAAAGTCTAAAATAAATAAATAATAAAAATAGTCTTAAATTTAACTCTTTCTTAAAAAAAAGGGGTAGGGGAAAGAAAGAATATACATTATCTCATTCTCCAGTATGGTTTTCTTTGGAAGGGGGGGATATTTCGTAAATGTATTCAATACTAACAACCTCATGCAAAGTATTGTGGTTGAATATTATCTACTTTTCTTTGTCATTCTGCATTTCTTTTGCTAATCTTGATTCAATATAATATGAATTATAGTATTATCACTTTTCCACAATCAATTCGTTTTTCATTTTGTGGCAATTTCCGAATATTGCCCAATGAAATGCTAGTAACACCATCTTATGGCAGGGATCAGAGCCGTGCCTAAATATTTTTTCACCCGAGGCAAAGAAGTAACTGTGCATCCCTATATACAATGCAAGCTATCCAGCCATTTAAAAAAATATATGTACAGTATAAGTTTACTATGTCTGTGCATTTTTATAGGCATAGTTCATTCATTGTTATACTTCAGATCATAATATGGAAAGTCTTATATTTAATCATAGTTTTAAATAGTCAGAAAAATGACTGTTACGATAATTTACACTGTTAAAATAAAAAGCATTAAGAAAATTTCTTTGCTAAATAGCATATAGTATAATTAGTAATGTAAGTAATATAAAAAGTATCACACTTATTTAATCGAGCATTTTTAACAATTCAACTTTTCTTGCTTTTAACAAAACAAAATCATCAATAATTTTCTCAAAACCTACTTTATCACTTAATTCCATAATTTCCACAGAATGACCATGTTTGAAAGAAAACTTCTATGTTTGAATGAATAGCCGTGTTGTCATAGAATGGCATGTTTGAAAGTTCTTGATCAAGTGAAGATCTTGATTACTTTAATTTTTCTGAAACTTCTTTTACCACTTGCAATATTAACTAGCAACGTAAAAGTATTCTTACTGCTTCCCAAATGTGGATACAATTGAAGTAAATGACATTTGTCATAAATTATTTTTAAAGATCCAAGCCTTGTAGCTGCTGCAGCTTCAGAATTGCAGAAATAAATGAGGTTTTTAAAACTAGATATTTCTGACCGAATTTTTGAAGCATTTATATCATTCGTATATTTGAGTTATAAGTTGTTGCTGTTATATTACTTAAATCTAATGATATTAATTTTTCATCAGTTAGAAACTGAAAATCGAAAGTTATTTCGTTAAATTTTTCATTCCTTTATTTCCTTAAGATTAAAATATCTTAACATTTCTTTAATTCCTATATTGAACATGTAGTTTTATTATTAATTGATACTTAATAATCTAATATATGAACTTTCTTTTGGTTTTTTTTTTGTTTAATTTCTGTTTATATAATAATATAATAATAATACTATTTATTCAAAATTCAATAAGGTGCAAATTAAATACAGGAAAAGCATATATTAATGTGAAACCTGACACAGCATCACTTCAGCGAGTGTATTGTACTCAGGTGCGATATTACTGTCATATGAATCAGTTTTTTTGTTATCCTGAATCATAACTTTGATTTTAAGAAGTTTCGTCACTTTCGCAAAGGTATGTTGATCCAAAGCAGGCGTTTAAGCTTTGGAAATGTTCTTGTAAGAATGGATATTTTTCTCATCTATAAGGGTCCAAAAATCTGTTTGTGATATTCTTGTTTTCAATTGTAGATCAAACTGAAAATCGGTTATATTTCTTTATGTAGTTCTCCAAGAGTTACATTCCAAATGGCAAAGTTATATTCTTTTATATAAAGGAATCAAATGTTTACATCTTAGGTGTTATCTCTATAAGAAAGGCTAAATCGGATAACCAGGTATGATTATGAAATTTTTCATAAGTTTCCCTTCTACTTTTATCTTAAATTGTTTTATGTCTGAAAGAAGCTTTAGTCTAAAAGTCATTGTAGTCCTTTACCAAGCCATCTAATTTCAGAACGTAACAAATTAAAGTTCCATACTTAGCGTCAAGTTCATCAGTCAATACTTTGAACAATCTGCTCTGAAGTGGTCTGACACGAATAGAATTTACAGTTTTTAGAACAATTTTCATCACGTATTTATAACGCAATCTTTTGCACATAATGCTTACTGATGTATGATGCAGCGGTAGTCAAAAAAAGTTTGGAAAATCAACGTCATTCTTGGACAATGTGATGAAACCAACAGCAGAACCAATCACGACAGGTGCGTCGTCTGTTGTTACAGGCACAAGCTTTTCAAGCGGAAGATCTGTTTCCGTTATTTGTTTTTTAATGGTTTGGTATACGTTCAGTTCACGTGTATTGATGTTTAACGGCAAAACTAACAGAATATCTTCCTTCACTGAGTAACCGTTAATGACCATTTCCATAAAAGTATTTACTTGAGCTACGCTGCGGATTAGCGATGACAAACCGTTACTTTAAGGGATCGGATCGGAACCGTTCGCTCACTGAAGTGAATCAGTTCTTTTTAACGATTCACCGCTCACTAACAATGACCTTAATGAATGCATTTGGAACATAGCATATACCTGAAATTTTTACATAAGAAATATGGATAAATATAATTTGCACGAAAATCACATGCTTTATTTTTAATACCCACTCAAAGGTAAGTTTTTCTTCAAAATTCCTTCACGATGGCATCTCTCCCTTTAGGCAGATAGTCCTTGCATGTCTTATGCTATTTAATAAAAAATTAACTTGACCTATGTGCCTAATTACAAATATTTTAACATGCATGATTTTATATTTACATTTAGCCATCAAGTTTCAAACTTTTGACTTAAAACACGTTTTGGATACACTTTGTGATTTTTTTTAGTTATATGAAAATAAAATGAGTTTAAAATGAACAACTATAAAGCCTCTCCTCTAAAAAAATTAAAAAAGTACATGCTACAATAATATGTGGATGACAAAAAAATTTATTTTTTTAAAAACATTTTGGAATTTGAAACATAAAATAAAAGTATCGAAAGACGTATGCAATTTTAAAGGTACCGTAAAGTATTTTTCATTCTTGTAAGCATAACATTTTCGCTGAAATTTCTTTTTGTAATTCAAAAGCTTAGAATTTTATAAGAGAAATTCATAATCAAAATCGCTGTTGTTAGTTATCAAAAAATAACCAAGATGTGGTTTTTGAGTAAATATCAATAAACTATACAAACTGCTATTATCCATCGCAAAGTGAATGTTTCTTTTACGCGGGAGTGTCCCGTTTTCGATTTATATGGAACTGTCGTGTGTCGAAATAATATCAAAGCACTGTCAAGGGAGGTTTTGAATATAAACAAAAAAAAACACTCCATCTGGAGACCGAAGACTCAGAGCAGTACTTAACTCCTAGTGTGGGGTTGTCCCCTCCTTCCTTTCTTACCTCCATGGTGTGCAAAAATGGGGGGAGGGAAAGTAGAAAGAATTGAGAAAGGAAGTGGTATCGCTTGGAATCAACTCTACCAAACCGCCCATTCCTTGGACTGATTTCTTTCAACTGTACTTTTGAGATTTCCCAAAAAAAACTTTTACAAAGAACAACAATAAAATTCTGGAATAAAAAAATGCTAAAAGTTAAAAAATAATGCAAACTAAGTTAATTTTGGTTAAAGATTACAATTTTTTATTACTATAATTGATATTTCGTCGCTACTACAAAGCACAGTGTAAAACTAAATATTTAGATTGCAAATAGATCCCAAAGAACAGGAAATTGTCTACTGACAATACTGGCATTTTTTTTCCTTCTTTCTTTCTTTCTTCTTTTTTTTTTTTTTTAAATCTAATTTGACAAAATGATACCAATTATCGCGATTAAAGAGAAATTCACGGCTCTTGATTACAAGACGTTATTAAGATAAGTAAATAAATAAAAATATAATTTATTATTTTACATAAATATTACAGTAATATTGTATAAAAAGGTAATACCTAATATACATAGCTATACTACGGCACAGTATTCAAAGAATCGAAATGAAACTCAAAGAAACAGCTCCGAGAAAGCGAAAAGAGCAAATAATTAAGACTCCGTAGGAGCCAGATTTGAAAGAGTGAATAATGAAGACTCTGTCAGAATTATATCCAATCACGACTCCGAAGGACCCAGATCTCCGACTATTATCGGAGTGCTGACAGCTGGGAATCCGAGGAGCTAATTCCTATAATCTACGTACTTTAAACCAAAGAATTTGTAAAAGAATTTTTTGTTAGAAAAAGCATTTATATGTCACCTCCACTGAAGAGAAATTTAATTAAAGCTATGAATTATTAGAAAACACTCTAGTAATTATTTTTAAGAAGCCTTCCAAGTCAGTATTCCAAAGTTATCTAGATCTGTTGTAGTAAAAATTATTTAAAATCTGTTGTAAATATTCATGCATTTAAAATCAAAGCATTATTGCATATATTAATTTTATGAAATATACAAGTTCGAAAATTATAAAACGTTATCTTCAAAGTATTCTACAGCTCAGAAGATTTAAGAAACGTATAAATCGAAAATTAATTCTAAACAGATAATTTTTTTTAAAGACGAATTTTCTGTGAGCGAATTTCACTTGCACCCTGCGCCGTTGCTTCACTGCTTAGCTCATATGAGGCTGGCCGAGTAGAAAGCAACGATCGAACCGGTTTACATTACATCTATGAAACCTTTCGTTTTTCTCCCTACAAATTCATTGTTTAAACAGATCTTCGAACTTCCAGATGGGAGAAAAAAGTCTTCATCTATTTGCAAATAAGGGTGATCAGTTTCCCTGAAATGCGTCGGTTTATGTAATGTTTTGTTTTTTAAATACTATACGGAACACAAGCAAGCCAAAAGCACACATATATACGTACATAACACAAATAAAAAAATAGGTCAGAGACGTTTCCGGTAAATAATAAAGGAAAGACTGCTACTGTTTATATTAAGAGGATTGGCACGCTTCCCAACAGCTCTCAGTGAGTGTTAAACACCTGCCGTTCTGTTTTCCCGGGAGCGCTGATTATTCATTCAAGCTAGTGAATTGGTTCCGGAGCGCATCATCCATCTCTACTGCAGATATCTGTTACTTCACCACATAGTAAATGTAAGAAAATGCATTATTATAAAACATCTTTTATTAATCTTCTGACAATGTTAGACACAGCTTCTACTCTACGAATGACGAATTTTCTGGATAATTAGAATTCTTGGATAGCAGACGTAATTCCATTCTTACTTTTAGCTTTTTGAAATACAGAGGTTGTTCGCACATTTTTTAGACGATGTATATTGTATTCACAAAACTAAATTACATAAAATTGTTGTGTTTCAAATGTTCTACTTGACATCCCTTATTCCGAACTATCTTTCGACACCGCAATTTCCAGGATAATAACGCCTTTTGAAGTCTCAGAAGAGGTATTCTATCCCATTCCTCCCGAACAGCTTTCCAGAGTCCTGTTAGGGTTTTGGGACAACGTTTGAATAATGCAGTTTTTAAAAGTCCGAAAGCACAAAATTCCATAGGTGACACATCGGGAGATTTAGTAGGCATATCAGTGAAGGGTATGGCCTTGATACCAGTTTTTTATGCCATTTCTTTTAGGAAATTTACAGTGGATTTTGATGTGGGACTACTAGCTTTGTCCTGATGGAGTCTCACAGATGGATGGCACTGTGGGTGAAGCGATGGTATTTCATTCAGAAAAATTGGCGATAAAATATGTTCCTGATAGTTTATGGAGTTAATCTTGACATTTTTTTGCACTCTCTTTATTTTTAACTTGCCATTATAAGAAAAAACAGCAACAATCAGGAATCCCTTAGAAAAACTTTCTTTCGATTCTTTGAACCATGTACCTAAATTTTTTTCTCACCTTTTATGATAATAAATGGCTCTTTTTTTGTTACAGTCATTTAAATACGCCCATGCTTCATCTATTGTGACAATTTTTTTTCCATTTTTCTTTGGATAAGTGTTTCTCATGTAGAATTCTGCAACGTGTCCCGCGTTGAGCTATATGCTTTGGAAGAAGACGATGCACATTGCGTTTTTTCGCTTTCTTAAGATTTAAACCAACGTTTATCATTTTGTTTACAGTGGACACCGAGCATTTTAATGATGTTGCAACTGTCCTTTGACTAGGAGGATTTTCTTTTAACATTAAACAACGTACCTTTGCAATAGTCGAAGATGTCCGTTTTTTCCTTGGATACTTGTTTGGAATTTTTGTCCCACTTGAGGCTCCAATTTGACTTTTTTTTCCTTTCTTGTTGATGATATTACCTATCGACGCTTTAGATATCACAAAACCATGACTCTCACATCGTTTTTGGATAACGGAGTATGCATATTTCTCTTCGGAAAGAGCGTAAATGTAGCCTTCGAACCACTGCTTTGTTAAATTCGCCATTTTGAATAAAAACAAAACTTTCAAGCCACAGACGATAATTTTGACTTTTAAAAACATAGTACAATTGCAATTACTTCTTTTGCAGCAAACGATTTTTTATTACCGCTTACCAAAATCGTCTAAAAAATATGCAAACAGCCTCTGTAAAACCTCCGATGCAGTGAATATTGCTTCTTTGGTTATGTTTCCATCCTCAAAGGTTTTTTTTTTTGTCAACTGCAAGTTTATGTGTAATCTTAAGTAATGCAATCGTAGCAACATTAATTTTATCTGCGGATTTGGTAAACATTGATTGTTGGGCAACGAATGTACTTTTTAATTCTTTCACTTTACATTTTCCAAGATTGCTGTTTGAAGGATATTCAAGGTCATCTTTCTTATGAACTGTGGTACTTTTTTTTCCGGCTCATATAATATTAGTTTTAATAAATGTTAATGATTAGCATACATAGAAGAAGAGAATATTTTTTAATACGTGAATGAAGTCGTCAAATAAGCTTCTTCACGCATAACTTCGAAAACTCGTTGTGTGTGTTCGCTGGCGTGTTTGTTATGCTACGTCAAGCAGTTGACGGTTGCGCTGTAAAAGCAGCAAAGGTTCTCATACGGATTGAACTGAATGCAGGGAATGAAAACACAGCATTAATTTTAGTTTGAAGCAATCCACCAATGATGATATGTGGAATGTTGAGAACGGAGCCGTAGCTAGGGTTTTCAGCGCCCGGGGACAAGTGAAGATTTTGCACCCCTTTCTGTGTGCCAAGAATTGAAAGCATTTCATTCTCAAATTCGTAACATTAGTTTAGTGCTCTCTGGATGCTGCGCCCGAGGACAGATGTCTACGCCACTGGTTGAGAACAATGTTGTCGCTCAACGTCTAGTGTAAAATAGCAAGTCGCCTGCGCCTTTGATTGTGTGGCGTAAATGGATTTCTACTTTTTCCTCTTCCCTTTTGGCACATGACTTCATAAGATTGAAAAGGGACCAAACATGCAAAGCGAGCCACATCAAAGTGGCTTGCGAGCTACGGGTTGGACTTCCTTGTCTTAAGCTCCTGAATTATAATAAAAAATCTGATTTTGATTTAGCGATTAGAATTATTGAAATAGGGTAGTTTCTAAAACTAGATATTTCAGATGAAATATCTGGAGCATTTATATCATTTGAATGTTTAAGTGCTGATCCTTATTAAGCTATCTAAGCACCCCTCTCCTTTAGGCAGATAGCCATAGAAGTCGTGTGGTGTCCACATCATTTTTTTTACTACTATTAATAATAATAATATTAAAATTTTTTTCACTTGAAAATGTTCATTATTTTTTAGCAGTAACACAAACATAGGCAACTTTCGCTTAGAAGTTTGTCTACGAAAGAACTGTAAATGCAATCATTCAGATGCATTCATTTAATGTTTTAGGATTAGCAACAAATTTAATATTAGCTGCTCTTCAAGTCAAAATAAAATCAATCACGGGGGGAAAAAAGCACCTTCTTAATTGTACTGCGAATTCAAAAATATTTAGAACAAATTTAAGGCGGTGAGAGGTATGGAAATATTACGCAAATAAGCTAATTCTTCCTAGAATACCTCCACAACTTGTATTCGTAAAAGTATAGACTTATTAAAACATAATGGATGCTTTCCTAATTGGATATTTTGCTGTAGAGGATCATATAAATGATTTCATTTCCAGTTTTCATAAAAACTTTTAACTCCAGTGTTAAAACTGTTTTAGTAAAGTACTTTATTTCATTTCCAAATTCTTTTCATAAAACACTTTACCTTATTTGTACAATCAGAAGTATATACCACATATTCATCTGTAAGAAAGCTCAGCTTGCAGTCATATTTCTCAAAATGTCTAAACCTCAAATATATTATTGTTTTTGTTAACATTAATTTCTGCATTCTGCATTATTTTATTTGCAACAATATAATATAGAATGCAAAAAGCTTCTGTGTCATTTACTTTCAAAGTAATTTTTCATGAAAGAAGGTAATATACGATATTTTAGATATTTGAGATAGCCATCAAGTAAATATCAAGATCCATGTTAAAAGTGCTGTTCTTATAATTGCACTTGTAATTGGGCGATGCACTACAGAACTTTGTAATTTTTCTTTAATTCGAAGACATACAAATGCGTTCTTTTATTTAATATGAGTCACGAAAGGTTAATTTTCTTTCTTTTAGAATACGTATTATATTATTAGCTTTGCAACATTGATTGTATTTCGTATTACTTTTAACATTAATTTCTTCTAACTTGAAGAAGATTGCCTATTATGTAAATTTACAGAATTACCTCTCGCTTTTGACAGACAACAAAAATAAATAAATAAATAAATAATCCGATTTTTTTTCGGTTTACATATCTTTTTTGGAAAATTGAAGAAAACGAAGTATATTATTGTATTGATGATTGTCATTTCGAGTAAGATGTTCTGACTATGAAGCAAGCGAAATTTGATAATGATTTGCTTTCATTGCACGTTTTCCATCGACTTCTTCTTCTGTACAGCCAAAAATTAACTGCGTAACTTTTCGCACGTATTTGGTGTAGATATTGTGCACCAGTTTACATTATCAATCATTAGTTATGCTAATATTGTTACGCTAATAATAAGATACAAATATTACCTTCCGTAGGTGTTCTGTGATCAAAAATAACTTTCGTTTTCAAATCAAATCGCGATCCAAAAGAATTGCAAAAATCATTTTTGCTCATTTTTACAAACGTGAACGTTTTGTAAAGAAATTAAGTTCTGATGGAAGTTTACAGTTATAATCAAGTAAGGCCGATTCATAGATGCGAACAACGAAGAATGTTTTGTGAAAAACACTCTAAGAAAAAAGGCTGTTCACGTACTTACGCAGTAAAAAACAGAGTACTTCGCAAACAGAAAAATTCCTTTTATATAATATTTATAGCAAGTTTGGCAAACGGAATTCCGCTTGAAAATGTAGAGAGCAGATTTTCTCGTGTATATGCTCTTTTTTGGTGTGGTTTTTCCTGTTTTGTTAAGATAATTGTCTTTGCATTCAGTACTCTGTATGTATATAAAATACTACCAGAATATTCTTCAAAAACGGCATTTTATATTTATAATGTATGTGGTTACGTCATGATGTTGATTCTCATGTTTCGTCGACGAAACTTGAACAGTGTCATTAAAAAGATCTGTCGTCTCTCGGAAAAAATTTTAAACTCAGAAGCTCATATAGGTAGTCCGATTATAAAACTAGAAATACTACTGCTGCTTATATCAGGGATCGTGTCCTCGACACTACAAGCCGTATTCTTGTTTTATCAGGAATGGGACTACTATCTAAAAGTTATTCAAGTGCCATTTTCTAAAGCCGGTAATTATCACGAAACATATATCCGAACAGCTTTATTTTCAGCAGTTTTTGTATACTTCGTGAGCTCTGCTAACTGTTCCTTAGCTCTACTGCTTTGTTATAACTCTTATATATCCATAGCCAATATCCTAGTAGCATACGGAAAGTCTCTGAAAGCTCATTTACGTGGGAAAGTATATGCAGCAGGAAGTGTGCTGAAGGATGTAGAATTATTCCAGAAGATATGTGCTAATGTTAAAGAAATAGACAATACTTTGAATTCTTGTACTTTGTTACTATATGGAGCAGTAATCAGTGGCATATTTTGCACAATTACGCTTTTATTTACTCATAACGAAAGATTCCATTCCATCATTGCCAGAATTTACGTTAGTTGGTCGTTGATGGTAAGTTTAGCAGCGTTTGCAATTCTTACTTGGAGTGGAAGTAATGTGCATCGAAAGGGAGAATTATTGAAGCAAATCATTGCAGAAAATTCAAGCAATGTCTTAAGACAAAATCCTGACGAAAATACTGTGAGGACTTTTATTTTACTTTCCGACCTCATTAAAAATTCGCATTTAGTAGTTACTGGGTGGGAAATGTTCGTCATCAACAAAGGATTTGTTTTGACAGTTGCAGGAATGATTTTAACTTACAGTGTTTTAGTATACCAAATAAACAGTCTAGAAAAGGACTAGAAAGTCAAGAAGAACTAATGGACTTCTCTTGGGGGAGGGGAACAAAACGGTATATGCTCAATTTTGTGTTTCTGATTATATAATCAAGCCTCTTAAAGAATAAAAACGAAAGAACTGCAATATAAAGCACATCAAATTTCGGTCTAGCAACTCATAGAAGAATTTACTATCACAAATTTCTAAATATTAAGAAAAAAAAGAAAGAAAGAAACTCACGAACAATCATAAAGTTTAAAAAAATTACGATCTGGTATTCGTAGATCGATTTCAGTTTAAGAACTGAAGCAGTTTTTAAAAGTTACAAAACTCCCACTAGTTTAAAAATCAGTCCCTTGAAATTCAAGAAATAAAAACCTAGTATTGTAGATAATTTTTTCCTCGGTCACTTGTACACTGGGCTTGCAACAAATATTCCCAGCGAATGAAGCTACAGCAAAACCTAATAATTTGTCACGACTTCTCTTACTAAGAACAATCCCTTCTTTGAAGAGTTAAAAAGTCTATCGAAGAATTTTGAGGAAGTCAAGTACGAGAGTTCTCGAAAGTGATAGTCTTTTCCCCTGTATAAATTGAAACCAGATTAAGATTGGTTTTTGCTTAAATTTAAATTTATAATTCGCCTGTGTCTTTCTCTATAACCAAGTTCTTCTCGGGAAGATTGAACTGAATATTAAAATGTAATATTCTGTAAGATAAATATGAAAAGCTTCAGACAAATTCAGAAAATTTTGTTTGGCCAAGAGGTGTTGAATCTCATTTGACAGGAATTAGATAATTTGCAAACAAATTATTGGAGCTTGGTTCTCTGTGTGTACTTTATTAGCTGAACTACACATGTTTTTAGTTCATTCTTTATTATACAGATTAAAACTATATTTACTATCATCATCTTCCACTTTGCTTGAATATACTTTTGTGCACAGACAACAAAATCTTGACCTTCCTGGACGTCGTTCAGTTTTCTTTTGAACAAAACTTGATTCTGAGGTCATTTTATTTGTTGTTATATAATTAATATATCATAAACCTAGAAATTCCTCACCAGCGGTGATTTTGCGGTAAAATAAAACTACTGTATTCAAAGGTCTTAATTTTTGAATTACAGTTGTTCTTTTAGCTTCTCAAAGTAAAGAAATATATGCTATGTTTCTCATTTCATCTGTAAACATGGGTAAGATGCAAAAGTAAACTGCAACTGCAGTGACTGGATTGAATTATTTAATACAGACAAGCAACGTAATAGTTATCTGCATAGCTTCATCCTAACTTTTGCATTCTAGAGGATGGAAATCGTAGTCTCGAAATCACCGTTGAATATAAGAAGGATTGAGAATCATTCTTCAAATTCGGAATCGAAAAGTAACTACCATTGAATAAGGAAGGATTTGTACCTCTATGAAAGTTACAGGGATCGAATAATATCTTAGTATCCTAATTTTAATGGTACTCAAGTCGTATGTAGCAAATGGATGTTTTGGACGTCGGGCTACATTTGGAAATGTCTTCAATTCTTTTTTGAAATGAAATTATGATCTGGGGTGATGTATGCTACTTGCTGCTCAGGGAAGACTAATGCATCAAAAACTAATGCTTTAAACTCCCATAGTTGTTCCAGAGGTAATTTTTTTCTTATATTTAATATATTAAAAACAATTTATATTTTTCTTTTAATTTTAACTATTGCTGAATACTGTCACTTTTAATTTGCAGTTCATGAAGAACATAAGACAATTCTAGTTGCCAAAGAGAACGAAATTCTTTAAATAACATGTTTAAACTTCCTTAAAATATCTCCCGTACAATTAACACATACTCCGTTATAGCGAACCCAGCTTATAACGAACCCCTGGATATAATGCTATCGTATTACACTTGATGTTATTTTATATGATTATAGAGAACTTCTAAACGTATACAACAAATGTTGTTTGCTGTATAGCAATTTCGATTTTTCTTTCCCCTTGTATTTTTCAGATTTTTTTCCAACATTTCTACAACTTTCAACTGAAAAATTACTAACTCTTTAAACCATCCTTACTGTTTAAGGAATTAGAATGAGGAAAACCACTTTTGAGAAGATCAATAAAGGACTATTATTGACATATTCAAAGCTTTTGATTGTGTCTGGCTGGATGCATTCATCTATAAATCTGTACTTCCAAGATTATCTCTACCACGTAATTAAATCCTATTTAACAGATTGATACTTTGGCGTTCACATTTTAAGCGCACAATCATCCCGCCGAGCTACCTCAGGCGGTATACCATAAGGATCACTTCTGGGGCCCACTCTTTTCAATAGTTATGTGAGCGACATCTCACGTACATCCAACACTACACTGGTAATGAATGCTGATGATACAGCGATCCTTGTGCAAAGTGTATTTATTGAGCCAGTCATTCAACATTTACAAAATCAGATACATGCATTGGAGACGTGGCTTAAAAAATTAAAAATTACAGCAAATGTTAACAAAAGAGTAGCAATTCTATTTACCGAGAAGAAGAAAATAATTAAAAAAAAACATTATATTTTATGGAGCTATTCTGCTAATATTACTGTTGCAAATAGCATTAAAATTCCAATGATCATCTTAAACCCTCAATTAATGAATATTAATATTTTATATTCATATTTGAACTAGATGATTGTTATTATGTTGTTTTATTGCGTATTCTTATTTACTGTTTTTCTCTGGCACTATGATTTTGCACTTTTCTTCCTAAAGAACAAATCATGAGTTTGAAAGCTCTTAAATTTTTCACGCGTAATAGTGCTTGGTTTAGTTATTTTCGGCATTGATTTTGAAATTTTTAATTATATTCGATTTAGGGTAGGGCAACATGCTCAGGCACCCAGGTGTTTAACGCCGTGTACGTAACGAGAGAGAATCTTTAAGTTTTGTTCTGTTATTTGAAATTGACTTTAAAACGAAAAATATATATATAAAAATCGTTAGAAAAGTAAATACTGCAAAAAGAAATATATGAAAATGGTTAAGTTGCTTATTAAAACTGAAGAACTGCTTCCTTTGCCTGAAAAATTGCTAGGCTCAGGTTGTCTGAGTCTCGCACATTCTGAAATTTTGATAACTTCTAGTGAGGTGGTTGCCAATTAATGTTTTCTTGTAATGCTTCTAACATTAAAAAGAAAAAATCTGATGTGGACACCAGATGACTTTCTTGTACGATCTATTAAACTATACACATTTTTCACTCAGATTTATTTCCTTGAATTAGTTTAACTTAATACACCGATCCCTCAAAGCAAGTTGAAAGTGACGTAAGAAATCGCAAATTTTGAAATTAAGTATTCCGTCAGTTTTTAACAGATGCAAATCAAATTTCTTGTATTTTTATTTTTTATAAAGAGTATAAATCTTTTGAAAACATAAATATAGGTATCGAGAGACCGCAAAAATATTAAATTTTGTTGTCTGCCCCAAATTAATTTTGTTTTAAATCTTACGCGGCCAAAACGTGAATATTTTCGTCATTTAAAATTCTGTGTTTTTGATACACTTCATTTAAACTTGTTCCCACGAATTATTCTAACTTAATTAACCGATCCGTCAAGGCAAATGCAAAATGACTTCAAAAAATTGCAAATTTTAAAATTAAATATGCCGGTCAATTTTCATCGTACGGAATTCAAACTTCTTGTAATTTTATTTTTTCATAACGAGTATAAAATCTTCGCAGATATAAATATAGGAACCGGAAGACTGCATTAAAAGTTTGATTTCATTATTTGTCCAAAGTTACTTTATATATTTAGTTCTTTTAAATCTGACACTTCCAGATTTCTTCATTTAAACGCCTCTTTATTTTTGTTGCAGTTCATCTAAACTTGTTTCCTCCAACTATTCTAAATTAATCAGTCCCTTAAAAAAAGTTGAAACTGACATCAAAAACTGTAAATTTTGGAATTAAATATCCCGCTCAATTTCGTCATTTAAACACTTCTGTAATTGGAAGTATGTAACTACGACCAACGACTGCAAAAATAAAGACTATTAAACCGGATAAAAGGTATTGGTATTGCCGATTGAAATAAGAAAGCGAAATGCACGACTAAATGTTATAGCAATTCCATATACAGAATTTCAACCTTGTATGGCTAATCGTTTCTGAGTTATGCGAGATGATTACATGCGTAAGTACATATGTACAGACTTCACGAAAAAATTCCTTTTGAATCCATTTTAAATCCAACTTACAGCCCATTTTGGGAAAAAGATTCCTTTATTCTGTACAGATATTGCGCAAAAAAAGAAAATCGTCCGAATGGGTTCAGGATGGTCAAAATGGATATTTCTGCTGAAATATAATTCTCGCAATCTTTTGCGATTACAGTACTTCCTTTATACTTATGACAAGGAAGTAAAAAATAAGTACTACCAAAATGAAGGAAAATATTTTCAATTTCTTTATCGTTCTGAGATGGGTATTTGGCGCTACTTCCCCAATAGAAAATATAATTTCGTACTGTCACTTATATAATATTTTTCTATTATAAACATGCTATCAAAAATGGAACTTTTTGATTTTCCCTGTGGTTTAAAATTTCTTAGGCATCGGAAATGTTTTTATTGTTAACATATGTAATAATTTGTTTCCGGCTTTATTAAATATTAAATACTTTATTTAATTGCTTTCTAAGTAAAGCCTTTGGTTTTTTATCTGCAGTTTGTTGAAAAACTCTTTGAAATGAAGTTTCAATTATTTGGAATTGTAAAGAAATTTATTATTATAGAACCAAAGTAATTTCCTGATATTTCCCCTTGCCTAAAAAAAGGGGGCTAAAAGATAACTTTTGCTTTCAAATAGGGAAATAATAAGCCGGCAAGTTATATATTGTATGTACAGTATTTGGATTACGCTGATGGGAAAATAAATTAAAAAACATAGTAGTTTTTATGTATATATATTTAATGAAATTAAAATTTATTTGAAAATATTTTCCAAGTCAGAATACCTCAGTAAAACTAATTTAAGCGATAGTATTTGAATATGGTTTTATTCCCCAGTTTTTGTTGTTTTTGATATACCAGAATTATTATCCACTCAACCTTTTCAAGATCTTGTTTCACCTTTCAAAAGTGTTTACTGCCTTTAATTTGGACTTGGTTTAACTTGGTTCAATATTCTGAATCTTTTTTAAATTGCATATATAAAATATTCATAGGGTTTCTTTGCAAAATTTTCTCATAAACTTATTATTCCTATAATGCAGTAAGAAACAAACATTTTTTTTTCTAATAATCTGTAAAAAGTATTTTATTTGCTTTACAGAATTATTTTTAATTTTCTGTGTATATTTAGCATTATACAATAGAATATTGTCGAAATATATTGCCTATATTTGTGAATCTTCTTTCTGATATAATAGAAAAAACTGTTTTCCACGAAACAGCATTACATTTTCATTACTGGCATGCGAAATACAGAGTTATCAATAAAATAAATATCAAAACCTTTAAAAAAATGTTATCGAAATTCGTTTTCGTTTCTTAAATTATGTTAGTCCTTCTATATTCATTGCATTTCGTTTTACTTTTAATTATTTTCTAGTATTTGTTTTACGAATAAATTGAAAGAATCTTGCAAAACTCTTCAGTTTTTATTCCATAAGAATTTCTATTTCGCTTTTGAAAAATTTTTAAGTTTTCAGATTTTTAATCAGCTCTCTTTTCAGACCTAGTAATTATAAATTAAAATATAATTAAAAGAATTATAGTAATATAAATTAAAAGAATTATGTATCTGCATTGATACACAAATCATAATAATAATAAAAAAATAAGAAGAAAGAAAAAAAAAAGAAACATACAGCACTTTTTATAAAAACTGTTTTCTTCATCCATTCCCCCCAAAAAATAAGTTAGAAAATGATTTTCATTGTAACTGCAATATTGAGTATTGAGCACGAACAATTTTGTTTTTAAATACGGTAACTGATGAAGTTTTCTTGTGCTTTATCTTCTTGTTTTTATTCTGACAGGATCAGAATTTTGTTATCTCTGGACTATGTTCTACGAGATATTTTAACGGGAATTTCAAAAAGTAACTTTTAGCATCAACAAATTTAATTATATTAATATGAACTTTATCATACAGTCATTCTTTCATGCGAATATAGTCTGAAATCAGGAGTAACTTTACATTTACTTTGAAGCAATTTGATCCGCCTGGAAAATCAAAGAACTGTTTTTCCTATTTACGATGTGAAAATTTTGAGAAGAATATTAAATTTATGATGGAAATTTACAATCATAATGAAGTAACATTGATGTGTAAGTTTGAAGAACAAGAGTTATTTTGTAATAGATACAACAAGAAAACTAAAAGTATCCTATTTTCATCCACAGAAAAGAACAAATTACCTATTAAAAGAATTGTTAGAAAAAAAAATTCGTTCCGTATAATATTCATAGTAAGTTTAGTAAATGGAATTCCAATTGCAAAGGCAAGAAATAAATTTTCTTGTGCATTTATTTATATGTGGCGTATTCTCACCTTCTCTGTAAAAATGATTGTGTCTGTATTCTCTGCTTTTTACGTGTATAAATTATTACCAGAAGAGTACTTAACAAAAGTAGCATTTTACGTCTTCAATGTCTGTTCTCATGCCGTCATGTTTATTCTTATCTTCCATCGACGAAGTATTTATGCCGTCATTAAGAAGATTTGCTACCTCTCAGAAGTAGCATTGAGTTCTGAAGCCCATATAGGCAGTCCGACTATAAAGTTTGAATTACAAGCATTCTTCTTATGGGTGTTAGTATCTGCAGTAATTCAAATTATATTTGTGTTTTACCAGGAGTGGAATTACTACATGATAATTATTCAGGTACCCTTTCCTGGAGCCACTGAATATCACGATAAATATAATTCAGTAGTTTTATTTGCTGCTGTTTTTACATACTTTGTTAGCTCATTCACTAGTGTCATAGGTCTATTGCTTTGCTATAACACTTACATAACCATCAACAGTATCTTGAAAGCATATAGTTACTCTCTAAAAATTCATTTTTGTAGAAACGCATATAGAGCAAAAATTGCGTTACAAGATTTAGAATTGTTCGAAAAGATATGTACACTAATTAAGGAAGTCGATGATACGTTTAAGTCTTGTGCTGCAGTTCTTTATGGGGCAGTGACCAGTGGTTTTTTTTGCACAATTACTTTAATATTTACCCAAAATGAAAGTTTCCGAACTCCGCTTATTAGAATTTTTGTTTGTTGGACATTCTTAGGAAATTTAACAGCATTTGCTATTCTTACTTGGTATGGTAGCTGTGTGCATCACAGTGGAGAATTATTGAAAAACGTTATTTTAGAAAATTCCAACAAAATCGTAAGGCAGAAGCTTACTGATAGTACGATGAGAAATTTTGCTTTACTTTTCAACGTGATCAAGGATTCATATCTGGTAGTCACTGGATGGGATATATTCATAATCAAGAAAGGAATCTTTCTAACGATAACCGGAATGCTTTTAACTTACAGTGTTATAGTATATCAAATTAATAGTTTTGAAACACATTAAATTGCTATAAGTAGCTTACCAACTTTTACCGCGTAAGAAAATTATTAAAAGAACGCATTCTTCATTTGTAAGTACATTAATGAAATTCTTATTGAATGTTTAAAATTTAGTGTAAAGACCTGTAAATATCAGATAAATTCTTCTGATAAACAATAGATATACTATCATGTATGTAAGGAAGTGTCTCTTGCTAAGTGTTAATATACGGAGGCAATTGCAAGAGATTTTTAAATTTCTAATCATTCTTAGCAGACTATATTGTTTTTGCAGTCAGGTTTTTCTAATCTGTTTTTTGGAATTACTGTGCATACACTTGACAAAGTTTCTTTTTATTAATTATAAGATTCTGGATATTTTGGAGTCATTGGATAACCACTAAGACAGTATTCTAGAATCCTGTGTTTCTGACACACGAAATCTGTGGTAAAATGAGGCATTAATGCCAAGACAGTCGTCATTTTTCTAATAAATGAAACTACTGTAGTTATTGCTTTTAATTTCTTCATAGAAAGAAGATCCTAGAACTGCAATCTTAAATTGGTTTGCGAAAAGAGAGAAAAAAAACATAGGTTAGATTATGTCAATTAAAGAAAACAATATCATTAAACTCAGCTGACAATCCGTATCATCCATGAGAGAATTAATAAAGTTTTGATCCTTAAATTAAGTTTTCTGTCATAAATCGGCGCACTTTTTGTGTGCTGCAACATCTGAGCGAAGCGAGTTAGCTCAATTTCAGTGGCGTAGCTAGGGTGGGGCAAGGAAAGACATCTGTCCCCGGGAGCAGCATCCAGGGGCACCTAATTGATGTTAGGAAATTTTAAATTGAAATGTTTTCCATTCTTGGTACACAGAAAGGGACGCAAAATCTTCAGTTGTCCCCGGGCGCTGAAAAGCTTAGCTAAGCCTCTGATCAATTTTATAACATTTTTAATCTAACGCCTTAGTTAAAACAAAGTGCTTACTCTTAACTTATGATAGAGACTGCTTTGTATTTATTTATAAGAAGTGCATACAATTTATAAACATAGTTACATTTATTGAACAGAAATCACTCTTTTGAATTATAAGACCCTGAAGGTTTGAAAACCATTGTAAAATTTCCGTTTCTTGAGAACTTTAGTCTGGAATAATTTAATTTGCTGATATGCAACATTTACAGTAAACTGAGCTACTAATATCACAATTGTAAGAATTTTTTTAACAAATAAAGCTATAGTTATTGTTCTTAATATTTTCAAAAAGCATTTATTGTTAATAAATATATATAAGCAACAAAAATAAATAATAATTTGATTATAACTTTAAGTACTAAGTTTTTACTCGTATTTGAAAAAAAAATGAATTAATGCAATTGCTTTATGTTTATTTATAATTTTTTGCAAGCTAATGAGTAGCTATTAATTTTAATTTCCTCCACTAAGAAAATTACCGTAATTACCTCCACTCTACCTGTATTTTCACTCGTTAAATTTTCTTCGTTTCTCTTCAGTCTTCCATTACTTGTTTAATTAGTACGTATTGACAAGCCTATATCAAATTTGGTTTCACCTGTTCATTAACAATTTTGCATTTTAACTTCGCACTTTGATCAATTGGGAGTAAATAATGAAATAATATTTTGAAATTTTAATAATCACAGAATAGGTCTGCATCACTAATTATCATTATTTTTTTCTTAATTGCAAGAGTCCGGCAAGGTTCACATTTTATTTATTATTTATTTAAAGGTCAGTAGAATAATTAGTTAAACTTATTTTCATTTTGTAGAGTCATTAGGTTATGTTGAAGCAGGAGACATAAAAAATGATCAAAGCCCTCTCCGTAACTCGAACCTGGACCTCACGAATACGCGCCGCGTGTGCTACCTTTATATCCCGAAGGCATGCAGAAAGGAGGAAGAATATATATAATATAATTTGTTAAACAACTTATTTAAAGTTATGTAGAATCATTTGTTAACACTAACAAGGAAGGTTCAATGTTCTACAAAAACGCTGTACAACAGTATATCAATTTCTTCCTTATTAGCCACAATAATTCATCATGATTCACCAAGCGTATAAGAAGGAGTGAAGTATTTTTTCCTAAACTGCCCTGCAGGTATATGAGTATTTATTCGTACACTGTAACTAAAATTGTTAACATTGAATTAATTGAATTTGAACACTGAATCACGTTTTTTCGTCACCATGCTGAAATTTACACCGACTGTACTTTTCTTTGATTTATTCAAGGAATAAAACCCACTCACTTTCTTAAAGATTGTTTGGTCCGTCACATTTTATCCCGTGACAAAGTCGGCACCAAAAATGTCAAAATTAGACATTCCTTTTTTTCTGTGCGCAGCAAAGATTCTTCGCACCAACTCTTTCATATAATTCGTTTTTACTGACCGTATAATGCCTTGATATAATGGCTGAATTTGGCTAATACAACTTGCTGGAAACAAAATGAAGCCATATATGTATAAATGATAAGAAATCATAGATATAAAGGACACTAATCCACAAGTAAAAGAACTTTTATATTTATTTTCTACTATAATTTTAATAAATTCATTAAAAAATATCATAAAATTTTTAGAAGTTGTCCTCTGATAAATGTGCACAGTTTTGTTATCTGTGCAACAGTATATCAATTTCTTTGCGTTTCTCATCGGGACTTCAAGGATTTACCACAAACTAGATGCTTGAAGTTTCTCGTTCCCATTTGCGTTACAGCGTAGGACTGTAATAAATGTTTTTGATTGTCTTTCCAAATCCAGTCCTTTGCTAGCAAAAATTATTAAAATAAGCCAGTTTCAGCGCATTTCAGGGGGTCTTTGTTGCTATAGCCATTAATTAAAAGGATAGGTTTATTTTCATTGATTTACACTTGAATCTTCAAATGTTCATGGATTAAAAAATCATCGTCTAACAGTGATATTTTAATCCATGCCTTTGCTTTAACTTTTGTAGCTAGGCCAAGAAGAGACACAGTTTTCCATATCGAGCTTTGATGCCGAAACATGAGCATTTTCTTCATTAATTCATTACTAATGAGTAAACTGGGAGCCTGCATTTCTTCAAGCCATTGAATTAATGCCCTAATCTAAAAATTTTACGTTCTGAATTCTTAATCATTTCTTGATTGCATTACGCCGTCGCTATATCATTTGCTGATATAACTCATATTTTTCAAAATTTTTTCAAGTTTGATTCTGACAATTTAGAAGTTTTGGATAAAGACATTTTTTTTATAAGTAAGTCTCTAAGCATATTCTGTTGCATGAGAGATTTCTAGCTTAAACAATAGATTTATAAACTGTTCTTTCGTTTATCTTCCTAAAACTTTAATTAACTTTATTTAACTTTCTAAAACTAAAATTATGTTAAAAAATCTGATGCGGACACTACATGACTTTTTTGGACAGCCTATTAAATTGTACACGTTTTTTGCTGCAATTCATTTAAATTTATTTGTTCGAATTTCGTTAGAGATATATTTTTCATTCAATCAATTCAGTTCTCGCTCCGAAAGGCAAAAATGCCAAAAAACTCAAAGCATCTTCATTAAAAATAGTAAAATGCAAAAAACATAAAACAACAAATACAGTCAAAAAAAGTTAAAAAAATTCTGCAACTTAAAATTAGAATTCCTTCGCAAGAACAAATAATGCGGCCATCGTGAGGAAAGACACAATTTTTGAGTCATTAAATTGAAAATTAACTTTTGGTTTAGAGAAAAACACACTGAAGTTGTGCGCCAACTGACTTAATTCACTATTTTACTAAGAGTTCAAAATGTAAACTAATAGCGGCCTCGTTAGGCTTACCAAGACTTAAAAAACTTAAACTGTTAATAATTCTAGAACTATTACATGCAGATTGTAAGGATTTATTTTATTCTAATCAATTATTTTTAGTTTTCTTTCCATTTCCTCCTTTCAATTTCATGACAGAATGTAAATTTTGTAATGACGTAGAATCCAAATTTAAACATTTTTCAGAATGAGTATTTAAGCTGCGTGTCAAGAGTTCGAAAAGAGTAGTAACAGACTTAGTTCCGAGATTTATGCTGTGAATTTAAAATTATCTCTCTAGTTCGGTATTCGATACCTATCAGTTTATACTGATATTTCTCGGATCGGCTTTGCTGTGTGCAATCGATTTAGCATTAGTTTAAGTTGAGGAGCCAGTCATTAGATATCTTAATTTACTAGTGATTTGTTACATTCTTATTTTATGTTAATTTACGTAGCTATAAGTGGTGGTGAATTTTGAGCACGAAGTGCGTGCATCTGTTTTAATTTCGTTTAAATTAAAAAGATTATTTAAACCTTTCTTCTGCAGGATTTATTCTTAAAAACATAGCGAGAATTCGCTATCATCTTCCACACAAAGTTGTATGTTACCAAAGAATACCCACAGATTATATAAGATTAACTAAAGGCATAAAAACTTTAACAACAACATAATTCATTCACTGAAGTAAAAAATAAGCAAATTACCGAAATGAAGGAATAAAAAACAGACCCCATTGGACCGGATAAAACGGTGAATACACACTTACCGTTTGCCCGGCCATTATACACTCACCATTTGATGCGACCTTATGAAACTCACCGTTATGCATGTTTGTTGCCGCCAAGTGTAAGAAAAAAGAGAGATACACAACTAGATGATACAGCAGTTCCATATACTATAAATTTCAACGTTCTGTGGCTAATAGTTCTTGAGTTATCTGAGATACATACATACCTACGAAAAAATCCTTTCTGAACCCATCTTAAATCCATTTTACAATCCGTTTTGGAAAAAAAGAGTCCTTCATCCAGTCCATAGGTAGATATGTCACGTAGAAACATGTTCAAATAGATTGGAGAGCTGTCAAAACGATATTTTTACTGAAATATGATACTCGAAAGTTTTCGTGATTATAACTCTGTCTTATTTTGCACAAAGAAATAAAAAGATAACAGATTTTTTTTTTCAGAATGAGTTTTTTATTAGCATAGAAATGTTAAGCTCTTAAGTTAAATTTGCTTACATTTATTAGTCCAAAGGGATTTAGTCCCGAAGGACTATTACTTTCGTTTTGCGATTTTGCGTTGAATCACTCTGAATGCCCGTTTCACTTTTCAAATTGTTGCCACTATATGTTATCGCTCTGCATTAAATTTTTAAAAAATGAAAAATCTGCATAAATGTATGCATGTTTCTCGCATTGTGATAAAACCTAGAGCCATCGAATTTTGAATGACGTAATCCTACTGCGAATATGGGCATCTGGAAGCCCTAATTTTGAATTTGAAATTTGCTTTATTATCGATTTTATGTTTTGTAACATTTCAACGAATTTCTGATTAACAAACTAAATGATTTCAAAGCGAGCAATGGCAACACTGTACGGAAAAAGAAAAACATTTTTATCTCCAGCGCACGAGACTTACGGAAATTCTAAAGATATGTTCATTTTAAAATGATTTTGCGATATTGATTTTGAACTGAATTTTATGGTTTGAGTACGTAGTACATGATATTTAATAAGAAAAGGTAGCACACGAAACGTTAAAAAAACGCGCCTTTGGACGTAATTTAAAATCTGAAATCTTTCAGATTTTATTTTTTTTTATGTATTTTATATTTTAATTTAGATTTGAAATTTCAGTTTTCACTCAAGTAAATCTCAACCAAAGGTCATTGAAAAGTTTCTTATATTCACTAAATTTTCATCTATTTATTTTTTGTAGTTTGTTTTCACTTTGGAAGACAACGTTCTTTTTTATATAAGTGTGGTAAATAAAGTACGTTTTGAATATCGTGTAATACAGAAACTCCAACTGCCCTAATAACTCGTTCTACGCACTGTCATTTCTTATATATCTAAACTAAAACGAATGTTAAACTAGCGTTGATTATAAAATTTTGTAGCAATCCTTTACATGCATTTCTTTTTTAAATTTTATACAATCTATAACTCACTTTTATAATATTCTAATATCTTCATGATTTCACTCTTTTACAAGCAGAAACAAACGCCGAGACTTTTAAATGCTTTTCAAAATTAAGTTTTAAATTCAAAAATTAAATTAAATTAAACATTTGTTTAATAGTAAAGATTTAGTTTTCTGAATTGGTAAGAATAGATATTTTTTACTTAAGAAGCAGAGCAAAATATTGTTACAATTTTTTGTATCTTTAAAAATCCCTAGTGGTAAAAGTGTTTTCTGAGATGTTAGACTGCAGTTTGAAATTTTAAAAGTAGGAGATAGCTTTTTTTAAAATGTATTGATTTATTTTTTCCCTGCTTTCTTACAATAAAGTGAATAAATCAAGTTGAGAATTTTCCGATCTTGTAACGAATGTGCCTTATTTTTAGTCATCCGATTTGCATTCTCTCGTGCAGTTACGTTTGGAGTCATATTCTGGTAATTCGGTCTGGGGTTCAAATCTCGGCTGCATTTGTGTTTTCTTGGTTTTCCCCATATGTAATACTTCCATTAGAAAGTTCTCCACGAAGGCAGGCCTCTCCTTAGGCAGATAGCTCTCCAGTGCTTTGCCATAATTGCATAATTAAATAACCCAAAAAGAAAGAAAATATCGAACAGCTGCATTCTGTGTCATGAACACTGTTTTGCATTATGTAAGAAGATAATTGAAAGATGTGCTTACCAAAATGCATTTTACTTTTTTAAAAAGAGGGTAGATATAGAATACTAGAATAAAATACGGAGTAGGTTCAGAATAAAAAATACGGAGCAGAATCGTATTTTCTAGTTGCCTTGTAATTGCTTCTAGAAGGCAACACATTCCGCTTCTTCTTCTTCTTCGAGACGGTGTTGGTTCAGGACGGCGGGCGAATAAGCCACTCTTATGATGTCGTCTGGCCAGAGTAAACTGTGACACCTGTCATTTCATCTGCCATACGCAACTGCTGAGCAATGCTGCCTGTTGTCTGGTTCTGTAGTCTTTTCGAACTGTTGTCTGCTGTCTGGTCGTGTCCTCGAAGGCTACGGTTTGGTTCGATTGTCTTTCCGAAGTTTTCTCTCGTAGGGCGATATATCGGCCAGCAGTCATCGTTGCTTTTCTTGGCCGATTACCACAATCATTTTTGCAGTTGCACATGTCGTTCGGAAAGCTTTCTAAGGTCGTAAAATAACATTTTTATCATTTCCAAACTCTTGGGCGACAGATGTCAAACTACGCCCTTGCTCAAGCTTGCCAATCATTCTACTACGTTAAAGGCATCCTTTTGTAAACATACGTTTGCATGTACAATGTCGTTTTCAGTTGTAGAAGAATGCCTGGAAATGCGCCTTCCTTTTTCCTTTTTAAATTGCCTTGCACTTTGCGCACTGACTTCCTTAGCTTGACCCCCTTTGAAGTCATGGTGTTGATATTTGCATATGCATCACCTTTCTGCTGGGTTGGGTTTTCACTGTACTAATTGCAAAATGCCCTTTTCAACAATTTCATGATTACATATTAAAAATTGAATCTATTGCTTAAGTTTTGAACACTAGTTAAGCAGCACTCATTCTTTTAAGTTGGTTCGGACTGAAGGCATTTACAAATTAACAAATTAATTCTGAACTAGGGCTAATATAAAATTTGGAATTATGTTATTTGCTAAGAATACGAATATTTCGTCTGTTTTATACTCGTAGAAATAAGGTAGATCTTTACCGACTGTTTCACTAAAGAAATTTTAACAATAAATCTAACTACTTTAAGTGTTACCTGTAGTTCTATATGCATTGTTATGAGACTTATCGCCCCGTGTTAACTCCTCATTAAAGTACCACTAACTCAGGAAAATTTTTAATACAAGCCTTTTGTTAGTTCGTCAGCTTACACACTTTGTCAATACACAATCTATGTAATATCATAACTTACTTTTAACATGAGCCTAACAGAAACGAAAGCTTAAAGTATTAAATTGAAGATTTACAAGACATACGAATTTTGGCTCAGGCCCTACTCTTACGCAATTACGGGTAACAAGTCCAAAGCCGATTTAAGCAATTCATTAGCTGGAAGAAAATAATCATCGGTCGCTGCGCAAATCTCGCTCTTAAACTCAAGAAATCAGTACTAAACATACATTAACTAAAAAATCCTTTCGTAATACTGCTGTTAGTGCTACTGGAAATAAGTGATGGAGAGTGCTATTAAAAGCCGGCTGTGTTTCGGGCTCTCCTCGTGCTACTGCTGTGTCTGAGTTTAGACTATTGAATGTACACGAGACTGCCTTATTGCTCATTTGTTTTGTTTTAATCTGACAGCCTCACCTTTGTGTGATTCTGGACAAGTCATGGTCGCTGCCTATCTGGACGTGAGCTTTTTACTTAAGAGTATTAAATTAGAGTATTTGGACTTAAGAGTATTAAATTAGAGTATTTAGGACTGTATTGTAAAAAATATTGGAGAATTCGTTGCATAATGAACTGATGGTCAATGGTCAGGCATTTGATAAATACATATACATTAACTAATTTTCCTCTTGCTGAGAGCCGACGACAATAGAAGGGAAAATAAAGGCAAAATTTATAAGATAATTGGTTAATAATCAAAAAAAGATAAAAACCCTATAAATTGACGAAAGGAATGGGCAGGGCGCTTAAATTGCTCATACTAAATACGTACCTCAATAATCCAGTCTCAGTATTGGATAAAACGGTATTCGTAATTAAATTTGTAACTGGCTGTAGGAAATCTGTAGAGGCATCGATGCGGGAAAGTATAAAATGTACTGTGCCCTCACTGGGATCTGAACCCCGAAACTCCCGAATACGTGTCGAGAGTGCTTCCAGTTACACCACAACAACTTTCCACAACTTTCCACAACGCGGAAAGGAAGGAGGACGACTAGGGATCAAGGGAATTAGTCGTCAAATCCTGGTTTTCTGATCAATAATTTTTATCGTTCATCACCTTTTAGTTTGGGTGCCACTTGTACCCATTAGGTTATACCGATGCAAGAAAGTAAAAAATGTGCAATACCCTTGACAGGATTCAAAATCCGTACTTCCCGAACAGCGTCAAGCGTATTTCCAGTTAGACTACGAAGGCATGCGAGAAGAAAATATTGGGTGTCGATAATCAGAGAATCCAATTTCAAAGCTGCCTACAAGCGAAACTAGCGATCAGAAAATTGTGGAATTTTGTGGCGGATTTAATGAAGGAATGAGAATTTCTTTCAAAGAAAAAAAAATTCGTTACCGATAGCGTGACCAGAGGGCGGTTTACTTTGAGAAGCTGCAGTAAAACAAATCTTTAACGACTTCATGCAGCAGTTGTTATAAAACCTAGAATCATTCGCAGAGACTGCTTTCAATGTGCTGTTGTTCACAATGATGATAATTTTAAAGAGGTCGTGTTTCGTAAGTAAAATTGTTTTACCTACGGAAATTTCGGATTTTGAAGGAGATTCTAAAATATTCAATGAATTTTTAAAACCTTCGGAAAATAATAGTGAAATTCGAAGAAACAGGATCGTTTTCTGTTCGTTCTGGAAGAGGAAGAAAATTTGTTTCTGCAGATACAGTACAGGAGGTTGCGCTTCAGATCCTAGAGGAAACAGTTAACTTCCAGGCTAGTACCAGCATCCGGAGTATAGCAGAAGCGCTGGATAGACCACATTCAACTGTCCATAAGATCTTGCGGAATGTCTTCCGATATTCCCCTTACAAACGTTCACTAGTGTAACGGCTGCTTTTGCAGGATTTTGACGCTTGACTCCGATTCTCACTTCAGTTTCTTGCTCGCTCTGAAGTCGATTCAGAATGGCCCTGGAATATCTTCCGGACATACGATACGCATTTTCATTTGGACTGTGCAGTGAATACTCACAACTGCCGAATTTAGGAATCAGAGAATCCGCGCCCTGTCTTATAGGTTCCATTGCATTCTTTCAAAAAATGACGGTATGGTATGGATTTTCTGCGTCATTTTCTCTCAGCCCGTACTTCTTCGAGGAGTTAAGTTCTACAGGTCCAGTGACATGCTCGATCAGCGGGCAGCGATATGCATCACTGTTAGAGAACGAAATAGTTCCGTCTCTGCAAGCATGTCAGTGCCTTTGCATGAGTCCTCCACACATTGCACGGTGTGTTACGAATGTTCTTAAATGTCATTTTACAGAACAACGTGTCATTAGCAGGCACTTTCGGAATGTGTGCCGCCCCGATCCACAGACCTTAATTCATGGGATTTTTGGATTTGGGGATATTTGAAACATCTAGTAAGTCGTGACAGTCCAAGAACTTTACCTGATCTTAAAAGACAGCATTTCACGCCACGTGCAGAACATTTCTCAACAGCATGCACTTTAGTCAACTGTGGAACATGCCATCTTGCGATTTCAGATGGTAGCTGAAAAGGGTGGCCATCACGTAGAACCTCTTTTCTGTAACAAAATTTGCAATTTTAAAGCTCTTGTAAAGGTGTGGCTAAATGTATAATTAATTGATATAATGTCCTCTGGTGACGCTATTTGTTACAAATGTTTTTCTTCGCTACAAATTTTCACTATTTTTACAATTTTCTTATCAATAGTTTCGCTTGTAAGTGGTTTTGAATTAGGGTTCTTTATTCTCTTCATCATACGAGCTAATCTTTCGCCTTTTAATCATGTACTTTATATAATATTGAATATCCATATTTGTTTGAATGATGCGCGTAATATGGAACATTTTAATAATATGCGTGCGTAAATATGGAACATTTTACATTTAATTTATTAAAGCCTAATGAATATAAAATTAGTAAAGTAATAACATTGTTTTAGTCAAGCTTTTAGCATTTTAGTCAAGCTTCTATCGATTTCGAGGGCAAACATGTACAGGTTCCTTTTCAACAGAAGCAAAGAAATCTCTCATCATCTGTCTTCAATAGGAACAAAGGATCATAATGAATATCTTACTAATTGAAATTTTTAGTCTACAGGCACGGTAGAGAAAAGTCAGATTTTGTATTTATAGAACTTTTTTTATCCTTAGTATTGAAACTATTTGCATATTAAAATTCTCTGTTGATTTTTTGTAGATACTCTATAGTTTGAAATACTTAATCATAATCAAAATTTGAGGAAATAAAGTCTGCATTCACTACTTTTGAACATCTTGTGTCTACATATTTCTATACATATTGATGTGCAGAATTATATTTAATTATAAATTTTCTAATTCCTGAAGTAATATATATGTAAGGTTGTTTCAGAATAATGCTGTTAGTCTACTATTCCGTTTAGCTGTTCTAAATTTTCTTTTCCTTTTATTACCACTACAAATTTTTCATGTTATAGGTCACATCTGGTTGCGATTCTTGGTAAACCAACCTTCTGCTTTCTGGTTTTCCTGAATCTGATATAGTGCTCCTACTGACATTAAGTTCGTTTACTTTTGATAGAGCTCTTTTGTGAAAATCAAGTAATCCAAAGCGAATGTTCATAAAGCAGAAGATATTCCTTTTTTAAAGTATTTTTAAAATCAAATTCAAGAATTAGACACTTTATTTATAAAAATAAGTTTATCTTAAAAATTTTAATATTATTGTAAGAAAAATCTGATAATTATCATTTTATATGAAACACATAACAAATTCATTTTTAGTATTATGTACTTATAAAATTTTTAATAAAACGTTTTATATTATTTTTGCGACAAATTTACGATTTTTCTTTGAAAAACAACTATAATCCTATTGTCGAAATAGAAATTATTGAAATACCAGCTAAATAAATATTAAAAATCCTCTTCGAAAGTATAATCCTTTCTATTTTTGTTTTTAATTTCCTTTTAATTCTAAAATTGACAAATATGTTATTTTGTTCTGGAAAATAAAAGACGTGCCCCCAAAAGAAGAACAACAAGAAGAAAGAAACTTTTATTTCTTATGAATACATATTGCAATATTAGCTATGTTGTATTGACTCTGCATCTCATGAGTATTAATATTAATTGTTTTTCTAGCTTTTTCATAGATAAATAGTAATAACATTATCTTTGATATTCGAATCTTTATTTTCAGGGCATTCAAATTTTGTTTAGAGGAAAGCAATTGTATTTATTTAAGTTTCATTAACCGTAAAAAACATCTTTTTTGTTTCTTTATGCTGTTGTTGTTGTCGTCAGACAAAAGTAAGGAAGAAACAAATGCCTAATTTTCTGTGTATATTTTTTGTAGGTTTTTTAGTATTACGTACTTATAAAATTTAGAAAACGTATGTTAGAAAATAAAATATATCAAGCAATCAATAATTATTGTTTCACCAACAGTGCCCTGAATGCGAAGCAACAGAAATTTTATTACTTTGAAATTCGGTAATAGATGTAAAATTCTTTTTCTTTATTTCTCCCCTTTTTTACATACTTTTTACTTTTCTCCATTCTTCTCTTTTAGTTCCTCCCTTTTTAGGCTTATCTTCAGCGCAGCTAAAATTTTGGTGAGGTTAGAAGTGAGTTTGGTGAGAATGAAATCTGTGGGAGTCATAAACAAGTCATTCTACGAATGATAAACAATTACTTACGTTATATCGTTTGTAAGTTTTAATTAGTTTTGTCATTACGTATTTTGAAATCAGAATTAACTTTCATTTTTGAAATCAACTTCTCTAACAAAAAAATTCTAAAGGATTTTTACCGTCGAAGTGAACGTTTTGGATGGAATATTAGCTTCTAAATGGAGACTGATAATCATACTGACTGATTCATAGATATCAGGAAAAAGAAACGATTAGTGAAAAAATGTATAACACTGCTAGAAACTTGCCTTCATTCGTAAGAAAGAACAAAATATCAGTCAAAAGATTTCACAATCAGAAAAATTCCTTTCGCATAATATTTCTAGTAAGTCTGGCAAATGCAATTCCGATTGCAGGTGCAAGAACTACATTTTCTCGTCTTTGGTGTTTTCTTTCGCTTTTTATCAAAATAACTGTGTTTGTGTTCTGTGCTGTATATCAATACAAGTTGTTGCCAGAATATTCAGCAAAAATAGCATTTTACATCTATAATGGCTGCGCTCATATCATCATGTTCATTCTCATCATGCGTCGACGAACATTTTATGTTGCCATCAAAAAAATTTGCCTTTTGTCGGAAAAAATTTTAAATTCAAAAGAGTGTGTAGGAAGTCCGCTTATTAAGTTCCAGCTTCTAATCCTGCACTCATCGGTGATAGTATCTACTGCAATACAGTTCATATTTGTGTTTTATCAGGAATGGAATACTTATCTAATGATCATTCAAGTACCATTTCCTGGAGCCGCTGCCTATCACAAAGCATATACTTCGATAGTTTTATTTTCTGTTGTTCTCACTTACTTTGTCAGTTCTTGCACTAGTGTCTTAACGTTACTACTTTGCTACAACTCTTACATATCCATAAGCAATCTCATAAAAGCGTACGGTAACTCATTGAAAACTCATTTACGCAGTAGGGCATATAAAGCAGAAATTGTGCTAGAAGACTTAGAACTGTTCCAACAAGTATATGCCAGACTTAAGGAAGTAGATGATGCTTTAAATTCTTGTGTCCTTTTACTATTTGGGGCAGTGATCAGTGGTCTTTTTAGCACAATTACTTTACTATTTACTCAGAGTGAAAGTTTTCAATCTTTTCTTTCTAAACTTTATGTTGGTTGGACGTTTTTAGGAAGTTTAACGACATTTGCAGTTCTTACTTGGGGCGGTATTAGTGTGAGCCAAGAAGGAGAATTGTTGAAACAGATCATTGCCGAAAATTCAAGCAAAATATTAAGACAAAAGCCTGATGAAGATACGTTGCAAATTTTTACTTTATTGTCAGATGTCATCAAGAACTCACATTTGGTGGTCACTGGGTGGGGAATGTTCATTATCAACAAAGGATTTGTTCTGACGGTTGCAGGAATGATTTCAACTTACAGTGTTCTGATATACCAAATTAATAGCTTTGAAGCAAGTGGCTAAATATAAATTAGTGATTTTTTTCGAATGGAAAATGCGGTATAAAGAGCATATGAGAAGGATAGCTGTGCAAGTTTTATTTCTTTAAATATTGATCTTGTAAGGAGTTTTCTCCTTCGTGGTGCAATTGGAAGCCATGTCTAACTTGCAGTTGGGAGTTTCGGAGTTCGAATCCCGACTAGTGTGCTGCTGATTTTGTATGTTTCCTGCCCTGAAATAAACCTCTTGACTGTACACTCTTATAAATGCACGTCCAGTTACAAAGCTTTTTAGGAAACGCTAAAGAGTTTTAAAGCAGAAGTTACAACAGTGAGGGTAGAGGGTTTTTAAAAGTAAAACCTAACTTCCTACGTATTCCTACCAAAACAAAAACTCTAGTAAACAAAGCATTCATTTTACTTATCGGTGATAATTGGTTAAAAAAAGTTTCACACTATGTGAAACATCCCCGAAAATCTGTTTAATAAATGCTTTCAAGGTCCGACTGAAAATTTAGTGATAAATATCGTTTTAAAAGTGAACCGATTTAACCGCCGAAAGGTATAACTTTCATTTTACTACAGCTTTGAATTTTGTTCCGAAAAGCATTGTTAATGAGAAAAAAATCATCTAAGTTAAGTTATTAAAAATTCGGGCATTCTTTGTTTCTAATTTATTAAAACATAATGCATGTTTTATTTATTTTTTAAGCATTATGCATTATAGTATTATTTTTGTTGAGCTGCAAAAAGTAACCTTTTAATTTCTAAAAAAAATCTATTACTCTTCAAACAGATTTGGTAAAATCCTCTACTTTCTTATAAGAAACTTTGTAATATAAGCTTGTATCGACGATCAGTACTTAAGGAAGCAAAGTCTGTAGTCCCACTTTCAAAATCCCGTGTATTCACTTTCTACATTGCCAGTTACAAAAATGAAGATAACTTTCTCAAAATATGTCCCTTTAATGCTTAAAATAACACGAAATAAGTAAATTCTTTATAAATTTAAATGTTTTCTATTTCGGTTTGGAATTGAAGCATCCCGACTGCATAAATATAAGTTAACGAAATATTGTCAGTAGTTAATATAATTTTAAACTTGTATAGTTAAATAATAAAGATCATTAATTTTTCATTAGAAATACAGTCTAAAAAGAGATTAGAAAAAGAAAAATGAGTAACGTCGTTTTTTGGTTACCTCTATTAAAATTGTTGAATTATTTATCAAGTTATGGTAACTGCTATAAGTAACATTAATTTTTCTTCTTATTTTCAGTTTTTGAATGCTTAAGTTTCTTTTTTATTTTTTCAATAAAAATTTATTAGTTAATTCAATATAAAAAAGTAAAAATATTCCTCATTCCTTCTTGCACTCACACATCATTACGCGAATACGCATTTACAACTTTTAAAGCCTGCAAAATTTTTTGAGCTACGATGTTTTTTTATTGCTTTCTCTTTTCCCACGATGTTTCGTACGACTGCGTTTTCGTCTTGCTTTGTTTTCTCTGATACGTCCCGACGAAAGTCTTGAGAATGTTTAAATAACCTTTTTATTTAAACAGAATTTAGAACATAAACGCAATCTCTTGTGCTAACATTATCAGCCATAGCTCGTGGCAATGCAACTAAACAGAATAGTCAAATTTATGTTAAACGTTGTAGAGTGGTTAAAAACTGCACCGCTAAATATGACTCGAAGCTGGCTCAGAAATTCCACCAGAGCATTAAAATCAATGTGTCGGCAGCGATATAACGCAAAGCCCAATAATTACAACTTCCAGAGCTGGCAGGAAACTAACACGTAATGTACACGAGAAGCCAGGGCACATGCTCTGTCTTAAAATCCAAAAACTCCAGTTTAAATGCTGGTTATCTCATTCGCATTCTGGCGAGGAAAGCAGAAAGCAGAAGTTATAGTAAAAATCCAAATCATAATAACTGGCTAATTTAAATAATAACCTTACAACAAGAAAACTTTTGTGACAGTTTTTCTAATTAATAAAAGACTAACTGAGAAAGACGTACATTAAGATCACAAATATAAAGAAAGAAAAAGAAATATGATAAATTTAGTAAGTGCCTTTCTTCCTTTCTCCATTCATTCTGAACTCGAAAGAGATCTAAAGCATTTTTACTGTTAAATAATCCTTACATATTTACGATTTTCGTTGAGTTTTACGGTCTTATAAAGATGTATTAAAATTTTGAATACTAAATTAGAAGTGAAATAGTAATATTTAGACTAGGAATTCACTTTTTATTTGCAATAAATACTTAATTTCAGTTTAGCATTTGTGATACAAACAGATCTTCTTTAGTCGCACTCTCGAAGCTGATATCGGATGTTATCCAAAGCTATTATGCCTTCTCCATCAGATTTCCTGGTACGAGCGTCCAAAGAAAACTGGTAGAAAAAAAAAAAAAAAAAAAAGAGAATTATTTATTACCTGCTCATTTTTAATCAATATACAGGGTGTTTATAAAGTCCTGGACCCATTTTGATGTTTAATAACTCATAAAATAATAAGATAGATTAAAATTAATAACATAAATGGTTAGACAGACTCAAAAAGTTTCATGACCATTGTCAATGAACTTCTACATGTGTCCCCTTCGTTGCATGGAGAATATCAAGTCGATATTCAATTTCACGCCAGGTACCGGCAAGCATGTCGGCATCCACAGAGGCTATTGCGGTTGTAATTCTGGTTTTGCCAAAACAAAAACAAATGAACCCAAAACAAAAGAGAACAAAAACAAAGATAACCGTTGACAAAAACAAAAGAGAGAAAAATGCAATTAATAAGCAGACGATATTAAGAAAAGTACAGATATTTAGACTGGAAAATGAAATTATCTGAAATTAACCACACGCGCAGACGATATTTACAAAAGTAAAGATATTCAAACCTGAAAAGGAAAATATACAAGTTATTCCATCAATAAATGCCATAAGTTTGTTTATATCTTCATTATTTTATGAGTTATTAAACATCAAAATGGGTCCTGGACTTTAGAAACACCCTTTTTTTCCTTTTTTAGAGGAGAAAAACGTTATTGTTCTAATTTTGAATGTTTTTATACTTTACAACACCGCATAAAATGTTTATTTGTATTCAATAGTAATATAATGTTGGTAAATATATCATCAGAAAATATTTCCCTGAATCTTGTCGGAAATTTGTTTTTCATCATAAAAATAATACATAACAATTCTATTGAATTTTTGACGACGCATTCCCCGGTAGATACCGCAGTTTTAAACTATTTGTAAAACTTTAATTTTCATTTTTACTTCCTTGAACGAAGCAAAGGAAGTATTGTAATCATGAAAAATTTCCAGTATCATATTTCAACAGACATATCCATTCTGACCGTTACCGACCTCATATGGACAAATTTTTAGCCCAAAGGGCGTTAGCCCAAAAGGGCTATTAATTTTGTTTTGGCATTTTGCATTGATCCACTTTTTGAACTGTTGCCACCAAATATTACAGCCCTGTATTATATTTAAAGAAATTAAATAATGAAGAATCTGAATATCTGAATAACTGTATATATGTTTCTCGCATTGTGATAAAACAACGGTACCTAGGGTCATCAAATTTTGAATAACGTAATCCTCCACCGAATATGGGCATCTGGAAGCTCTAATTTGGAATTTTGAATTTGCTTTATTATCTATTTCATATTTAGTCAGTCATTAAAGAATTTTTGATAAACAAACTCAACGATTTCAAAGCGAGGAATGGCAACACTGTTCCAAAAATAAAACATTTTTATTTGCAGCGCCAGAGATTGTGTATCGGAAACTTTAAAGATATGCTCATTTTAAAATTATTTTGAGATATTGTTGTTGAATTGACTTTCACGGTTTAAATCCGAAGAACATGATATTTAATAAATAAAGGTAACACACAAAACGTTAAATAAACGCCCCTTTGGGGGTAATGTAAAATCTGAAAGTTTTCAGATTTTTTTCCCCTTACGCCTGTACATGCAAACAGAATAAAGGATTGTTTTTTCCCCAAACGAATTGCAAAATGATTTCAAAATTGATTTTTTTCGCAAAGTCTATACGCACACACACACACACATATATATATGTATCTGACATAACTCAAAAATTATTAGACGTAGAACTTTGAGCTTTTGTACATGAGACTGCTATAACATTTAGTTGTGCATCTCCCTTTTCTATTGCAATCCGCAATACCAAAAGCATATATATGTATAAATTCAAAATAAAAGTAATTAAAAGTAATATATATGCATAGTTTGAGTTTGAAAGAAATTATTTTTTTAACTGATTATCCTATCAGAGGAAAAAAGTGTATGCTCTGTTTATGGCGGCGTTACATTAAAAGTGAAAATATTTGTAGCCTAAGTTGAAGATACAACTTTTGCTAGGAAAACGAAAATATTTAAATAGTGGTGTAAACATTAAATTAAAGAATAAACGGAAAAATAAATGAATTATAATATAAATTAATAATTATAGAACAAATTATCATTACTATAAATTAATAATTATAAAAATAAATTATTATTATTATAAATTAATAATTATATCTATCTATATATTTTGAAATCGTCGGTCGTACTCATATGCTTCCAATTACAGAAATGTTTTAAATGAGAAAATATTCATGTTTTCTTAATGTCAAATTAAAAGAAAAATTATTTAAATTTCAAAATTTGCAATTTTTGATGTCATTTTCGATTTGCCGCAAGGGATTGGTTAATTAAGTTAGAATAATTAGAAGAAATAAGTTTAAATGAAATCCAAGAAAAATATATATAATTTAATAGGCCGTATAAGGAAGCCATGTGAGGTCCAAAACATATTTTTTTAAATGAATTTTAGAAGTTCAGAATTAATATTGCAATTTAATTTCTTTAATAAAATAATCAATTAAAAAATTTCGTTCAAACTAAATAAATTTCGAAGACTTATTTTAATTAAAAATGGTGCCTATCTCTTTCGAAGAAGTCCTCATTTTCATTAATACAACTATCTCGGCTCGCTTCATGACTGAAATGCTGCCTTGCATAAGCCTTGCGTATGCATTAAAGCCTTGTGTAATTTATCAAGATCATGTTCCTGGTGAAGTGTATTTTAACACTTTCTTTGTTATTCTGCCTGAAAGTTTTACAAAAGATAAATATCTCATATCGGCAACGAATTTTATCTAGAAGTAATTAGTAATTTCTCAAAATATTAAAGTGGGTATAGGAAGTTAAGAGGAAGAAAGGATTAGTAAGCGTGCTAGCAAAGGGAAGTAAGGTTTTCAATCTCAAAACTGAATAGTGAGTATTCAGTAAGTAAGCAGGAATTAGGGTCTCCATAACTTGTTTTTACTGTTTTTACACTGATGTCTGAACGTATATGACAATTTTTTTCGGCCATGATAACTCTTACATCAAATTTCCAAAATTTATACTCTCCGTATTTAAGATTTTTGCATTCATATAAAGAGTTGATTAGATTTTGGGTAAAAGTGATCAACCGGAACCCTATAACAGTTTTTTATGGACAACCGGAAGTGGTAATTTACTCGAAACCCGTTACAGTTTTTAATGAAAAACTATGATAAAATATAATCCAAAACTTTTCAGTTTTAATATTTAAAACTTTCATATGAACAGGAACAACATATTTGATAATTTACTAGATTTGAACCAAAATTGATAAGTGGAAATTGATATTTTATTGGAAGTTCTGAACAGACTTTCGTGAGTATATTTTCGTTTTGTTGAATTGACTTTCACGGTTTAAATCCGAAGAACATGATATTTAATAAATAAAGGTAACACACAAAACGTTAAATAAACGCCCCTTTGGGGGTAATGTAAAATCTGAAAGTTTTCAGATTTTTTTTCCCTTACGCCTGTACATGCAAACAGAATAAAGGATTGTTTTTTCCCCAAACGAATTGCAAAATGATTTCAAAATTGATTTTTTTCGCAAAGTCTATACGCACACACACACACACATATATATATGTATCTGACATAACTCAAAAATTATTAGACGTAGAACTTTGAGCTTTTGTACATGAGACTGCTATAACATTTAGTTGTGCATCTCCCTTTTCTATTGCAATCCGCAATACCAAAAGCATATATATGTATAAATTCAAAATAAAAGTAATTAAAAGTAATATATATGCATAGTTTGAGTTTGAAAGAAATTATTTTTTTAACTGATTATCCTATCAGAGGAAAAAAGTGTATGCTCTGTTTATGGCGGCGTTACATTAAAAGTGAAAATATTTGTAGCCTAAGTTGAAGATACAACTTTTGCTAGGAAAACGAAAATATTTAAATAGTGGTGTAAACATTAAATTAAAGAATAAACGGAAAAATAAATGAATTATAATATAAATTAATAATTATAGAACAAATTATCATTACTATAAATTAATAATTATAAAAATAAATTATTATTATTATAAATTAATAATTATATCTATCTATATATTTTGAAATCGTCGGTCGTACTCATATGCTTCCAATTACAGAAATGTTTTAAATGAGAAAATATTCATGTTTTCTTAATGTCAAATTAAAAGAAAAATCGTTTTCGACGAATAACAAAATCGAACTTTTAATGCGGTTTCCTGTTCTTTATATTTTTACTCGGGAAAGTTTTGTAGTCGTTATGAAAAAATAAAATTGTTAGAAATCTGACTCCGGTACGACAAAAAAAAAAAAAAATATTTAAATTTCAAAATTTGCAATTTTTGATGTCATTTTCGATTTGCCGCAAGGGATTGGTTAATTAAGTTAGAATAATTAGAAGAAATAAGTTTAAATGAAATCCAAGAAAAATATATATAATTTAATAGGCCGTATAAGGAAGCCATGTGAGGTCCAAAACATATTTTTTTAAATGAATTTTAGAAGTTCAGAATTAATATTGCAATTTAATTTCTTTAATAAAATAATCAATTAAAAAATTTCGTTCAAACTAAATAAATTTCGAAGACTTATTTTAATTAAAAATGGTGCCTATCTCTTTCGAAGAAGTCCTCATTTTCATTAATACAACTATCTCGGCTCGCTTCATGACTGAAATGCTGCCTTGCATAAGCCTTGCGTATGCATTAAAGCCTTGTGTAATTTATCAAGATCATGTTCCTGGTGAAGTGTATTTTAACACTTTCTTTGTTATTCTGCCTGAAAGTTTTACAAAAGATAAATATCTCATATCGGCAACGAATTTTATCTAGAAGTAATTAGTAATTTCTCAAAATATTAAAGTGGGTATAGGAAGTTAAGAGGAAGAAAGGATTAGTAAGCGTGCTAGCAAAGGGAAGTAAGGTTTTCAATCTCAAAACTGAATAGTGAGTATTCAGTAAGTAAGCAGGAATTAGGGTCTCCATAACTTGTTTTTACTGTTTTTACACTGATGTCTGAACGTATATGACAATTTTTTTCGGCCATGATAACTCTTACATCAAATTTCCAAAATTTATACTCTCCGTATTTAAGATTTTTGCATTCATATAAAGAGTTGATTAGATTTTGGGTAAAAGTGATCAACCGGAACCCTATAACAGTTTTTTATGGACAACCGGAAGTGGTAATTTACTCGAAACCCGTTACAGTTTTTAATGAAAAACTATGATAAAATATAATCCAAAACTTTTCAGTTTTAATATTTAAAACTTTCATATGAACAGGAACAACATATTTGATAATTTATTAGATTTGAACCAAAATTGATAAGTGGAAATTGATATTTTATTGGAAGTTCTGAACAGACTTTCGTGAAAAATTTATTCTGCTATAATACAAAACTTCCCAATTTGGTATTTTAAACTCATTTATTACTGAAAACAACATATAAAATTTTGACTGCATATGATAAACCGGAAGTGGTACTTTATTCGGAGCTCTTAACAGATTTTCGCGGAAAAGTATAGAACCACTGTAGTAAGAGTTTGGTAGACAGGTTTGTCAAACTGCGTCGTCCGGTGATTAGTCCGTTGTATTCAGAATTAGACCAAAGGCAACCAATCACATTCGAAAAATGTAATCTTCACTTCAAGCGTGGTTTCATGCCTCAAAAATGCCAGTCTGTAGTGGTTTTAGATGGAATAATTCTTAATTTGGTAAATAAAAAAAAAAGCGAATAAAGAAGAAGTAAAATTTACCGACTAAACTTAAAAAGGAGGAAAAAACTATGAGCAGGTACGCATTTTAGGCTAATTTTTTCCCTTTTTCTATTTTAGCATACAATTGAAAATGATAACTAAATGCTTATGTAAACATCTGTTCTCATGCTGCTTTGATTTGAAAAAAATATGGCAACATATATTTTAGCGTTTCTTCTGGTAATACAGTATTTAGGATTCACAAATCAGTGACTTAATAATCACAAAAATTTTAAAAGCGGCATATCTTTAGAATTTTCAATAGTGTTTAAATGTTGCCATATACATTTTTTTCAGTTTTTTCTCAGTTCATATTATTAGTGTTCAGTTTTCTTAATAAGATAACCAACTGTTTTATAGCCGCCCAGATGGTATAGCGGTTAGGGGAGCCCGACTGTGATACAAAAGGGCCCGGGTTCGAATCTCGGAGTAAAATTTTCCGTCTCTTCATAGGAGGCAAAGGTGGTCCACTTATTAGGTGTCCCCATAATAAAGAGACCACCACATCTGGCCTTTGGAGTGACCGCTGCCGCAGAGGCAAGCGCCCGCCATTGGGGGAGGGGAAACCAGCTGTTTTATTTGTCATTTTCGCTTTCTGCACTATTCAGCTTAAAATCCAAAAACTAACGAGCACGGTTTGCTGATACCTAAATATCACGGGGATATATATGTAGGCCAAAATGAATTCAAATATTTTGGTACTTTAGAAAAAAACGCAGGAGCAAATTAGATTATGGTATTCGTTTCAAAGTGTTTGTTTTAAATACTTAATTTTCTTTAATTAAAAACCTAATTAAATTACGCGTTATTCAACTGCCAACTAAGATACAATTTTTAATAAATAAAATAAAGGGGAAAGCATTTCGCTTACTATATTGGTATAAATTATGAAAAGACAATTTTTATTTAGAGCCTAATAAAATGCAATCCAGAATTTCCTGTATTATATATAGCCTTTTCTATTTATTGAAACAACACATTTGATTTTGTTTACAAACGATCAACCAGAAATGATACTTTACTTAATGCTCGTTGTTATTTGAAACATGGAATCGATAGAAGGTCATGCGTAAGCCACATCAAATTCTTTTATTGCTTTATTGGTCTTGAAAATCACAAAAGATTTTTTAGTTATGAAGAGGTTTGTGTATCAAGAGTTCATCTGTTTCTATTAAATGACTAGCAAGTCACTCATCCAATAAAAAAAATGACTCGTGTTGACTTTGCAGATCAAAATAAGAGCTCATATGGTTTTTCAAAATCCCACTCTAATCAGATTTTCGAATTTTGATCATGAACCTTAACTGAGAAGACATTTATTGAAAAAGACTTCATTTAGGCAAATACGAGGTCTGGTTGCTTCTCCATAACAACGTAGCTAGTCATATTGTCCTGAGAATAACAGCTTTTCTTGCTATTAATGAGTTGCGATAAAATATGCAAGTGTATCTACCTACAGGGGTATCTTCATGGAGGACATTTAAAGGAAACTGGCCCTTATTTCTGTTACACATGGAGAAAGTAATGAAAACGTTAAATATTGCTTTGAGACTCTGGACTTTACTTTTTCATATTGCGCTTTTTGCATAAAAATTTATATATTTTAAAAAGATAATATCATTGTTTTTAAAATATACTAAGTAGTTTTTCAATATTTTCAAGTTATATATCTTTTATATGATTCTTCCATAAGTTTAAAAATATTAATAATCTTTTTGGTAATCAATGAGATCTTCATTATGCTGATCAAATACCGTGCTTTCGACTGTCGTCTCTCAGTCGACCCCCTTGATCATCATCGATGCCCTTTAAAATTTCATCGATCCAACTGGCTACCCCTAGCCTAGATTATATTTTAAAAAGTACATTTTTTTCCTGTAAAATCCTATAGTAGAAATGGCGAAGGGAAAAAAATGCGTGTGATGTGGAAGCATTCAGCTGATCTTTCAAGATCAAAGGGAAAAACGTCTTCCCTTCTGTCCTCAAGCAATGTGAAAGCGTGGTCAAATTTTTCCGTATCAGTATGCGGTATGCGTAGCTCGTTAGATGGAAGTGCATTCTTTAGCATTATATTTGGTGCAATTTATTATTACGTTTTAGGTATTATTATTAATGTTTAAAAAGTTTAACAATGTTTTTATCCGAAAGATTGGGCCCGGTGAATTCTTGATTAATTTCATGACTTGATTTATATTGTTAATTTTACTGCTCATTGCTGCGCAAAGTTTGAGTTATGTTCTAAAATAAAATAATAGAATAACTGATCTATCTACATCTAATCTTTATTTAATATTATTTATTTATTATTTAATTTCGCTTAATCTTATCATTAAGTCTCAAAATATATATGCAACTTTAAAGTTGGATTTATTTTCTATTTTTAAATTTCTCATTCCCTTTGCAATGCAGCTCATACCGTAGCGAGTTTCATGCATTTACTTCTTCGATTCGTTAAAAAATCGGGGTTTACTAGTAACTTAGAATGCTGCTTCTTTTCTGGATATGTTTCTTGAGCAGAAACAACTGCTTTACCAGATATAATCACAGTTAAATGTGATGTGCAATGTAATTTATATGACGTTATTTAATTTTACAATTTATCTATTTAGTCTTTAATTAGATTATGATATTTTAGGAACAAGAATTCAGGAACATAGACGTTCTCTCGGAGGGGGAAAGCAAAAATGTGTCTTTGAATTGACGCGTGTAAAACATACAAACAGTGCTATAAAATATTTGTGATCTTGCCAAATAAGTATGAAACAACATTTATTGATGTAACCAATTTTCTCCAATCTCCCCTCACCTTCAAAAACTATTGCGGATATTCAAGTCCAAGACACTTTATAAAAAATAATTTCGAAGATTAGACTTGTATAAGCATATATCTTATACAGGTCTATATGTCTAATAAAAGTTGGCATGAAAAGTAAAAGGAAATTATTGAGAACAGCAAAATATTAGAGCCATTAAAAAGCAGACTGCATAGTTTTGTATTGTATGTGTACTCCGAAGATGATAGGAATGGCTAGAAGCCTTGTTTCTGTTTCATTCTTGCATATTTTTCATTAAATAATATTTTCCTTAAAAACTCTTTGTTGTATTTTATATATTTGTAAAAATGCCTGTATGAATGTTTGGAATTACGTTTCAAGTTTTAAAGTTCTTTAACTGTTGGCATATGAGTACTGATCTTTCTGGAGATCTATTGTTGTTTATAATTGAAAAAAAGTATCATCTGAGCTTTAAAGTTCCTTTGTTGTTAACATCTAATAGATTCTTTCTGGAAATCAAATGTTATACATAATTGGGAAAAAAAGTTCTCTGGAGCTATTACATTTAGCGGTGAAACTGATTAATTCGACGGATAATTATTCTCATTTAAAATCTTAGACGTTACTCCATCCTGGGTACAGCCTGTATAATTACATATCCTCGATTGTCTCGACTAATCCGAACGTCTAGTAATTCTTTAACAAACAATTTTAAGTGTCGAAGGATACTGTTATTTTTATGTCAGACCATTTGTTACTAAAAGCATTTACTTCACATTTTCATAATAAATGCATACAGATTAATTAAGCAAAGGCCTGTCATTAAAACGGAATCAGTAACACTAGATTTTCATGGCTGTCGTGATCAAAAGATCAAAACGGCGTCGAGATTATCACCAAGTTTAAACTACTCGCATATATGTAGTTTGTGGCTGTCTATCTCCGTAACTGCTTTTAATATGGCATCAAGAGGCTTTTTCTTTTCCAAAGAGTTTCTGCTGCATGGATTCAGATAGATACGAATCTGAATGATGTGGTCTACATTCTACAGACTGGGCCCTCAGTCTTTCCGCGGGTGTGGGCTGAAACCAGACTTTTCAAGCTCTTCTGTTTTATAGGCTGTTTAAGAATCTGAATATATTGTCGAACCTTCCACTACGTGGCCTACAGTTGTTGATACCAGTGTGCTTGCTCCTCGATTTCGAAACTAAACATGGAATCACTCTTCACTTTTACGGCATTACCAGCCGAATATCCATTGTTATGAAAGTACTCAGCCAGCGCTGTTTTTTCGCCGCCGGATAAACTATCGTCAATTTCGACTGTTACAGGACCACTTATTCGTTCTTTAAGTTGTCGAAATAAACCTAGCGAACAAACCGCTCTCATAAAATTGTTTCAGTCAATCGTAATGTTTTGACAGACGTTGAGTTGTTTATCGAACCACTTAAGCGACGTTAGCTCCTCTGCCCAACAGTAGGTTAAAGGCTGCACTGTTAGGAATGGCACTCAAGAACCACTAAGGCAAATGTTGGATCGAATGCTCCTTTTCGTTTAAAACTTTTTACTTTGCACCTCTTCATACGTTCGTTTACATACAGTTTCATTTCGTGGCCATTTACGCATACTCGATTGAGAAGTAACATAATTTCGTGGTTTATCGCGGGGCTGTAAAAATCAAGTAATATCACGAATCTTAGATCACCAGATCAAATAAAGTATATGACAAGATGTACCAGATTTAAGTGATTTACTTACTTTAACATCACCTTCCAGATCCACATTAATTTGGATGCTTTGCCATTCATCTTTCTTATCCACGTGTTTCATGAGGAGTTTGGATGTGTTAATGTTGTGTATCATAACATCCAAGGCCACCACTCCCCCGCCATTGAAGTATATATCGAATTTGAAACAGGCCTTCTTGCGACCATAAGCTCCAAAGAAAGGTGTAATCAGGCGCACTTTACGAAAAGATGCATCCGCCGCGTTTACAGCCAAGTAACTTCCTGAAAAAAAAAATGGAGTATAAAAATATGTGGATTAAGTTTAATATTATCTAATTTTAGATTACAAAAGTTCAATTAAAATAATATTGGAGACTGAAAAGGAACTCGTAAATGTTAAGTTATTAGGAGTCACGGTGCGTTAAAAGAGAATTAAATTCCACGTATTCAAATAGGGATGAAATTTTAATTTCTATAAAATTAAAATAACTGAGAAATTTAATAATTTAACAAGGAACTTGTGATCTTTCATCGGCAAAGTATAAGAAATTAAGCTTTACAAAGGTTTTGTTCTATACTTGAACAGTATTGTATCCATATTTGAACTATACTTGAACAGTATCGACTTTTTTCCATATTTCGATTTTACGATCCAAATTGCGCCTAAATATTGAATTTTTTAAAATTTGGCAAGAAATTCAAAAATTTATTTTGACGCACTTTTCAGTTTACGCCAAGAATAATGCACTTGGCGAAATTCTTAATTCCTGGTACCGCATTTTCCTTTCCATTTTATTGTGAACAAGCAGGAAAAAAATTCATAGTTCATTCTTTCAAATAATTTTCTTTATATTATAGTTTCTAATCACAGTTGTTATTTTTAGATCCGTAAACCGTATTTGGCGTTATTATTACTTAAAACAAAGATGTCAAATTAAAAAACTCGGCAGTATGTAAATTGACGTATATCTTAGGAAATTTTAAATAAAAAACTGCAATTTTTTGCAGATACTTTTAGAAATACATCTACTTTAAGAAGATGGCAAAAACTTTACAGGTTATAATTCAAAATGTTTTCGAAAAATTTATAAAACTTACTAAAAATACAAATGTTAAAATCAATCAGAAAATAGCTACGAATTTTATTTGGATTGAGTGTATAAATTTCGAATTGTTAAAGAAGGAATCAAGAAAGTTTAATAAAAGAGAGATATTAATAAATATATACAAAATTCAATTAAAACTGATGAGTTAAAATTTTGAGAGCTATTTTTTTTAAAAATCTACTCGTCTGATTTTTACAAAACTTCCCACATCGGCATAATTTGAGTCCTAGAATCGAAATATGAATGAAAATCGGTATGTCATTTCAGAAACAAATTCGATTTTGTGTCAAAACAGGAGAGCAATGCTGTACATAAACCTAATATCCTAAGTGGCGTTTTCGAGATGTAAACGCAAGTTAAAGTTCGTTTATTGGCCCCAGTAGAACGGGAGATGTAGAATTGTCCCTTTTCTTTTCTTTCTTTCTTTCTTTCTTTTTTTTTTTTTTTGTGCAAGCTGTATGTGTTTGCCCTAAAACGCTATCCTTGGATAATATGATGTTAGCGGAGGCTTATTGCTAATCTAGATATAAGAGTGTGGGTTTGCCTTTTATGTATTCTCGTGTATGGCTTGGCTTTTGTGTGTTGTCTTTCCACTTCTTTTCGGGTGTAATGTCGGTCGCTCTTGTGGTGCACCTTGGCTAACATTCTTAATGATGAGACAGACGACTAAAGATAGTCGGTTCATAATGCTATCCACTTAGCTTTAAATTACTTTTGATTATTCACTTTAAATCAAATAAATCATCAGAAACTAAAACACTACAGGTTCGTTTGAACACTCGAGCCCATTTATTTTATAAAGTTCTTTTAAAAAGCAGTTGTATAATTATAAATGCTTTACCAAACAAACGTATTATGATGATAGTTGAAAATGTGAGAATGTTGACCCTTTTCTTAAAACGAACGCGAAGAACTAAGCAGAAGTATTTTTGTATTAAATAGATGTAAACTAGGAGAAATATATGAGTTTAAGTAGAGCGCTTTGTAATATTTAATTGACATTCAACATCTAAAGTGAGCAGCAAGAAATGTTAACTCGCTAAGGTAATCTTGTGTGCATTGCTGATGACGATTATTCTCAAGTTTTACTAGTAGTCGTATTTGAGTTAAATTCTATCGTATTCTACGTGGCTCTTGTCAGAATATAATTACAGACCAGAGAATTATGCAAATTTAGGGGCATGCGGAATAGGTGAAAGTAGAAACTTAATTGTAAGACTATAGTAGTTTTCGTCACGTCCTGGTAGTATCTGACTGAACAGCACCTCCTACTGTGTTCAGAAAAGGTAAATTTTAGTACAGCTGTACCATGCTAGGTGTTCCGTGGAATTAGAGATAGCGTAGCCACTCAGGCGTTTCATTTTGAATTTAGGATCAAGTAAGTAGTACGCTGCTGGCCACCGTAAATGCAACACCCTGAAGGAAGCATGCAAATAAATGAAATTTACAACATGCATTAGCGAAGGTGAGATATGCAAATGATTAAAATTTCAGCACAGAGGCACATCACGCGCGCCTGTGGCGTCGCTTCAAAGCGCTATTTAAGGCTTGAAGTTTTCGACGATTTCAAGTTCGGCAATTGTGTTTTTCTTGTGGTTTAAAAAAAAAAAAACGATCAACTGTACCTTACAGTAAACAGCGATCATCGTTTGATCAAACATCCGAGTTCGACAGAGGCAGGATAGTGGCCTACCGAGAATGTGGATTATCTTTCAGGGAATTCGGTAGTCGTGTTGGACGAAACCAAAGAACTGTAATGCGGATATGTGACCGTTGGATGCAGGAGAGTACGATGGAGTGACGTGTTCGATCGCATCCACCTTAGTGCTCCACTTCACGTGATGACAGGAGCATTGTGCGCATGGCAGTGACGAGTCGCTCAGTCACATCACGAACCATAGAAAAGCACATTCAGTCTGTAACGCCTCATCCAGTGTCTGCGCGTACCATTCGAAGCAGTTTACAGCAGAGTGGTCTGTCCGCAAGACGTCCATTGCTTCATCTACCCTTAACGCAGAACCACAGACGTCTCCGCCTCCAATGGTGCGATGAAAGAAGGATGTGGACAGCAGAATGGAATGAAATTGTGTTTACTGACGAGTCACGCTTCTGTCTGCGACACCAAGATGGTCGGATTCGAGTCTAGAGACACCGTGGAGAAAGGACGCTGAACAGCTGCGTTATGCCCCTCCACACTGGCTCTGCAGCGGGTATTATGGTATGGGGCGGTATTGGATATCACTCTCGCACTCCTCTAGTACTAGTACTTTCAGTATTGCCGGTACTTTAAACAGCCAGCGCTACATCTCCGAGGAATTGGAGCCAGTTGTCCTTCCTTACCTTCAGGGCTTACTCACAGCCATATTTCAACAGGATAATGCGCGACCACACGTGGCACGCATTGTCCAAGGGTCCTTCGTCAATCGCCAGATTGAACTGCTTCCCTGGTCGGCTCGTTCTCCGGACCTTTCGCCGATGGAAAACATGTGGTCCATGGTTGCTGAACGATTTACCCAGATTACATCCCAAGCTCCCACACCAGATCAACTTTGGCAACATGTGGAAGCTGCTTGGTTTACTGTACCCCAAGAACACATCCAAAGTCTCTTTGAATCAATGCCGAGGCGTGTGGCAGCGGTGATCTCCAACAATGGCGGCTACTCATGCTACTGTTTCTAGAAGAACCACACTTCACAGTAATTTAAAATTAAATTTATTCACTATAAATTTAATCATTTGATACTTGGTCAACATGTTATCTACTAAATAAATTTTGTTGTGATATCTCTTGTCTTTCTTGGTGTTGCAATTTGGGTGGCCAGCAGTGTAGTTTGAGTCTTAGCGATGACGGCAAGTCATCTTATCTTGTTATACTTGTTTTTGATTGGTCAACTGTTTTAGTTTGTGTTGCTATTTTAATCGAATTGTAAGCCATAAGGAGTGGATAAATACATATTTGATTTTAAATTAACAGTTGAATATAGTTTTTAGGGTCCATAAATAGGCAAGATACGCACCTAAAAATTAAAGTAACCATGTTACAGTTACAATGTTCAGTTTAATTTCACACAGTCTTCTTCAAGATATAATATCTATGATCATTTCTAGTACTATGGTAGGAAAAGTATGTAATTGTCAGTTATATATTAATTATGTTTACCTTAACTGATATAAATGATTAAGTAAGTTAAATAAGTGCAGATTTCTTATCAGAGAAGAGAACGTACATTTTCTAGATCCGAATCCTGAAAGGTTCTCGCACTCTCGAATATTTCGAACTTCGAATATCTCAAAGCCTTCATATAAGAAGAAAAAAAAGAGGAAAAAACTTTAAAAATTAAAATTTAATATAAATTTAACATTTTTAACAAAAGCTAAATTTGAAATCCGAAGAAATTTTAAGAAAGTAACTTTGCGAAAAGTAACTTTAAGAAAACATTTTTTAAAAAGTAGATATTTATTGAGAAATTATCTGTATTTATTTAAAAGATACAAAAAAATTTATTAAATGAAGTATGTGATTAATATTTTGGAATTTTGAAATTCATTTTCCGAATATAGTTTAATAAAAATATTTAATTAAAAATTTTTAAAGAACTTTTTAAAACCATTCTGTCCGAAAATTAAGATTATGGTACTTAAGGCGGCTACAAGATAATACTGGTGATCCAGATCCACTGAAAATACAATATTGGTATTCTTTTTTTAATGTTGTTTTTAAAATCTTTTTTTTACTAGACTCAGTAAATATTGAGAGCGATTGCTGTAAAGAAAAAATGAAGAGCAATAATTGCCCGAAAATTAAGAGCGTGGTGCTTAGAGCAGCCAACAACGAAACATTGGTGATCCACTGAAAATGAAACATTCGTGTTCTGTTTTAACTGTTGTTTTTAAAATCATTTTTAGTCTACTAGATTCAGTAAAAATTAAGAGCGATTGTTGTAATAAAGATTAAGTAAAAATTAAGAGCGGTAATTGTCCCAAAATTAAGGGCATTGTATTTACGGCGGTCATAAAGTAATACTTGTAATTCAGATCCACTGAAACTACAATATTCGCGCTATTTTTTGAAATGTTCTTTTCCAAATCTTTTTTTTCCTACTAGACTCAGAAAAACTCATCTATTCGAAATTTTTAATTGAAACATTTACTAGTTTTTAAGAATACGATTTGAAAGCTTCAAATGAGAACAAAGAGAGCGATCCGAATTTTCGAATCTCGAATATTTATCGAAGTTCGAAGTGTATGAATAATGAAGAAGACCCGAAGATTTGAATTTTCAAATTTCAAATTTTTCATGATTTACGGAATTCTAGGATTCGGATCTCTCAGTTCTCAGCCTGCAATTTTAGAACGTTAAACACTTTTTAAAACGTTCTTCAGCGTTTTCAGATTTCAGTCACTGTATAAAGATCTACAAAAATATAGATCTGTAGCAATTTACAGCTATGTATAAAAATGACTCTCCTATTGCAAATCTTATATGGAATAAAAATAGCACTTTGCATGAAAGTGTGAAATTGCCGTGCTTCATTATTGAAAACAATTCATAAATTTACCCAGTAAAAATTGACTGTAATATTGGTAGCAAAACAAAGGGAAAAATAGCATTTACAGCTTTTATTTGGTCAATGTAATTTCTTCTACACGTTATTTACTTTCCTGAAAATAATTAATACTTCCAAGAAAGGAAAATCATGATGATGATCTTAATCCTCATAATTTTCCTTTTTTTCTTATCATTTAATTAATAACATACTTCATTTAATAATTTAATATTATGCCTTTCCATCCTACAGTTGCTTGGCTTCTGCAATTATTATAACCACAAGAAATCATTATAATATCAGTGGGAAAATGAATGAAAATCAATTAAATCTTATATATTTAATATTATCTTAATCTATTTCTTATATACACTCACGTTTGTGAAAATTGCAACATCAAGAAGGAATCGTCATAACTGAATGCAATTTAATACACAGTTGAGTGGTAGTGGTACAAATAAATGATTAAATGTTCAAAGCAAACAAACAAGAACAAGAGATCAGAATCAGTATTTTGTGTGGCCACCACGCGCCGCAATAAGTGCTGCTACACGACGTGGCATGGAGTCAAACAAAGTTTGAATGTCTGACTGAGGAAGAGCATTCCATATCGTTTGTACGCGTACCCAAAGTTCGTCTGCAGACGCAACAGGACGAGGATCACGAGCAAGACGCCGACCAATGACATCCCACACATGTTCAATTGGCGACATATCCGGAGAACACGCAGGCCAAGGAAGAAGCTGTACCTGCTGCGCTGCAAAGAAGGATTTAACAATCCGAGCAGTATGAGGGCGGGCATTGTCCTGTTGAAATACAGCGCCTGGCAAGCTTTGAAGGAAGGGAACAGCTTCGGGCTGTAGAACTTCACGGATATACCGGTTGCTGTTCAGATTGCCCACAATTCGTAGCAATTGAGATCGTCTATGATATGCTATGGCGCCCCAGACCATAACTCCGGGTGTTCGTCCACTGTGGCGTTCGATAATGCACTCCGGAAGGTGGCGTTCACCGGCATAGCGTCTGACACGAATGCGGCCATCATGGTACCACAAATTAAAGCGGGATTCGTCAGAAAACACGACATGCTGCCAATCAGCACGCCAGTCTCTATGCTGATTGGCCCATTGTAGCCGCAGGCGGCGATGGTCGTGCGTTAGGGGGATCCTGTATAAAGGAGTCCGTGCGCGCAGTCCACACTGCAGCAGACGTCTACGAATTGATGAAGCACACAATGAAACACCTGTAGCTATTGACCACAGTGCTGCCAATTGTCTAGAGGAAGCTGTACGGTCCGTCCGCGCCATGCGGACCAGGTGTCTATCATCGCGAGCTGACGTCACATTTCGGGGTCCACTCCCGGATTTCCGAGTTGTCCGACACTCGTCCGTCCACTGCTTCCAAACGCGCATCACTGTGCTGCTGTTACGCTGCACACGAGAGGCTACTGCACGATACGACAATCCAGCTTCACGAAGGCCGATGATTCTCCCTCGTTCAAACTCTGTAAGTTGTTCAAATCTCGCTCTCTTTCGTCGACGAGGCATAAGTACAGATTGAGTTAACGTTTACCACTAGCAGATAACCACCGATAACCATACACGCCTCGCTACAGCCGTCTATTTATTCGGATCCATCAGCCGTTCAGAGGGCGCTGCTCAGCATACGCATGCGCTACGGATTTGCAATTCTAATCATTTGCATATCATGCGCTACTTTGCATTTCCTGAAAATTTCAGCTCACTCGCGTAAGTCCTTCATGGTGTTGCAATTTTCACAAACGTGAGTGTATTTTAAAAGAAGAGTAACAAAAACTGTATTTAGTATAAAACAGTTTAAGTCGGCAGGCAGTCTTAACTGTTCAGTCGGCAGTCTGTACCGTACATACAACGAAGATAGTTTTGAATTGCAAAAACTGTATTTTGATTAGGAACATATAAAATGAAAAATTTTAAAGTGCGTGTTTCATATACTGAAAATCTTCTACGCTGATGAGATAATGTTCTGAATTAGAATTTAATTTAAACGCTTGGAAGCAAACATGCAAATTTCTCATTTTTATTTGGGATGCGTTTGCTAAATATTAACTCAATTATTTAAAATTTGAGGAATATCTTTCAGAAACTGCAAGAAACTTCTTTATAATTAACAAACGCAATGCAAATAGACTGTTTTCAGAACTAAAATAGTCCATTTTCTATTAAATTTTATTATTTACTCATTTGATATACACGCTGTTCAAAATACTTGAAACTAATTGTGCTTCGACGCATTTAAACTCCATTAAAATCCATATGAATGCAATAAAAGAATACAATACAATTAATTATGATACACAATAATGTATTATATTTTACTATATTTTATTTTTCTTACTGTTTCCCTATATTCACGTTGTGATACATTATAAAAAAAGGCGTACCTGTTCTGCCTCCTAGTGTTCCTTTCTGAATTTTCCAATTCGTCTTTTGGTTATTTTCGTGGTTCACCATACCGCACATATCCACTTCGAAATCGCATGTAAAGTCAGGGACATCAGGGGGTGGTGGACGTTTATTTCCTATGAAAGAGTTTTGACATAAATGAAAAAGCTAATTTACATGACCATGAGAAAACTAGTTTGCATGCTATTCTATTAAAAAAAAGTATTATTTAATCTCGGCAGAAATTTTGTTCTTACTATTGCTAGACCTTTTTTCTAAGATATACAATTTGAATAAAATGGGAAATAATATATATATTTTAATTCAGAATTCGAATTCTCTGCAATCCTTTTCAGTTGATAGCAGCCGATGGTTCCTCAAGAAACACTGTTGGTTTTCCTTGAGTTCAATTTCTAGCGGCTTTAAGTTACAGATTCTTTTCGTTAATTTCCTCCAGTATAATCTGCGTCTTTCCCCAGAGCTTGCTCTCCTTGGGAATATAGTTGTTTTATTCCTTGGTTTGATTCTCAGAGAAATTAAAAGCACTGTTACGAATTCTGTACATATGTAAATAATTTTAATGAAATTATTTGTAAATTATAGTATCAGAGAAATTATAGTATAGTATAACATAAAAGGTCTCAAGAGTGCGAAGCATCGCCGGAAAAACAGGGTTACAGGGGTACATCCATTTAAATTTGAAGTAAAATAGCTATCTCGCCAGGCGAGATATTGTGAAGCTAGCATAGTTTTGGCGACTAATGTTGTCGCCAGATTTGGCGAGAAAATTGATGACCATTTGGCGAAATTTTGATCCGATCCCTATGTAACTGTGTTGTGTAACTCACTATATAACTTGCAGCAGTTTCGAGAAATCGAAGATACTGGAAATTTCTCGGCGGACTAGAGGAAAACTATATAAGACCTGTGAGAATATCAGTTTTCAGCTGAATTCAGAGTTTAACTCAGAGTATTGAGAGCACTGAGAGTTCACTGTGTGAGCTTAGGCATTTGAGGCTTTTTATATTATCTTGGGTTTAATGTCCTTACTCCTTGTAAAAGTTTGAAATGGTAAGTACTGATTGTACTTTGTTATACTGGGAAGAGATGGAGGAATAATTTTGGGTGAAGCGTTACAGAAATGTCTGGTGTTTTGGAGAAATAAATTTCATCAAGTTATGATCCGTTCTGTGTGCATTCAATCCTTACGGACCCCTATGTCCTTAACAATAACATAACAGTACAATCGGAAATAATCTAATTTAAGTTTTTTTATATGAAAGTATAAATGAAGGCTAGATATTTGTAGAGACATTAGGTATTTTTTTGGAACAAGAGAGATGAAAAATATGCAATGCCTTCGCCGGGGATCGAACCACGGACCTCTGAAATATCGGCTCAGTATGCTGACCATTACACCACGAAGGCACGTTAAGAATGTGGGAGATATACCTTATATATTTATGAAATTTATCTAAGTACATCACTGAAAGAATAAAAAGTAAGGGGCTTTAAATGAGATTAAAAACTTATATGTTTTAGAAGTAGATAATGCAAGTCTGTCTGTAGCCACAAGAGTAGTAGAAAAGTTGTTTAATGCGCAGATTAAGAATGAAAATAAAAATTATCATCATTTTGTCCAAATGTTTTAGAAATAAAATAACCTTATCATTACAGAAAATTTAATAAACATAAAGAAATTCATTTATGCAAGGGATAAAAAGAATTTTATATAACGTTTTATGTCCGGGAAAAAGGATTTTCTGTGCTTCATAGATATTTCTTATAATTTTATTTCATAAATCTTGCATGTACATGAAATATGTTAATTGCTAAAATATTGATGATTATGAAGATTATAATATCGTATTTAAAAAGAAATATGCTAATGTAGAATTTAAAATCAGGCGAATAAGCGATCTTAAATTGTCATAGATCCTGAAATAGGAAACAATGCTACGCTTTGCTTTTTGCCTAATTTTAAGCGTAGCTTCTTGTGAATATTTTAAATGAAATTCGTCGTTATGTGAGGTGAATCTTTTTTTATATAGATTAGAATATTTGTTTAGAATTAGAATATTTATTTGATATAGAAATCCAGATGAAATTCTAGGGTGAAAGCATATTGTTGCGGGAAATGCTAAAAGATTATGTCATATTCTTGCCAGAAATCTCTTCTCCGATCTCCTCCTCGTTTTCGCAAAGCTTCATGGGAAGTGATCCGTTTTGCAAAACATGTAACAATATACACGGAACAAACTTTTGTCTGACGGTATTACTTTTAATTTCAAAGTCGTCTTTACAGTTGAAGAGTTAAAGCAAACTCATACTAACAGTTAAAAATAATTAATCCTCTTCTGTCGTAATCTGCTGATACATATGTATTATTTGAAGACCGATATCAAAACGATTTCCGAGAAACTGTTTTGAGTTTCTTTGAATTATTTTAGAACTCTCAGAATAACGTGAGTAAGGCAAAACATATTTTAAAGCTGAATGTAGTATATAAGTTTCAGGTTGTATTTCATTACTTATCTATGGCTTATAAAAGAACAAACAAAATGTAAACATTAGAAATTCACGTACACTGCGAAAAAAAAGGGCGGGGCGACAGTTTTATATCTAACGTTCTACTGAGCCGATTGAAGAAATTCAACATGCGTTTTCCATGTCTCGAAAGTGCGACAAAAAGTAAGTATTATATATATATAGCATTGTTCTAATATAGATATTTTGACATAGAATCGGATTGTTTCTGAAATGACATGCCAATGTTTTCCATATTTAAATCTACGAGTCAAATTATGCCAAACCGCTAAGTTTTGTTAAAATCGCACGAGTAGTTAAAACATTAGCTCCTCAATGTTAATTGAATTTGGTACATAGGTATTAATATCTCTCTTTTATTAAACTTATTTGATTCTTCCTTTCATATTTGGAAATTTAGTTTCATTCCAGATAAAATTCGCCATTTTTTATGATTTATTTTTAAAATTTGTATTTTAAAATAATTATTATAAATTTTTCGAAAACAATTTGAAGTATGACGTATACTTTAAGATGTACTTTAAGATGTTTACCATCATCTTAAAGTAGATGTATTTCTAAACATACCTGCAAAAAATTAGATTTTTTTATTCAAAATTTCCTACGATATACTTGAATTTACATTCTGGGGTGTTTTGAAATTTGGCGTATTTATTATTATAAGTGATAGTAAGGAAAATGTGGTTTACGCACTCTGTTAAAATTATTTGAAAGTCTGACAATGTCTTTTCTCCGCTCGTGGACAATGGAAAAAGGAAAGGAAAATAGGTTGCTTTAAATTAAGAAGTTCGCCAAGTGAATTATTCTTGGCGCAAACTGAAAGATAAATTTTCATCCTTCATAAATTTCTCACCAAAAATTACACAATTTAGTATCTAGGTATAATTTAAGTCGTAGAATCGAAATAAGAAAAAAATTGGTATGTTATTTCAAAAAACGTCCCATTTTGTGTCTTTGTGTCAAAATACCTATGTTAGGACAATGCTATATATAAATCTTATATATATCCTAAGTCGCGCTTTCGAGACATGAAAAACCAATTTTAATTCGTCAATCGGCCCAGTAGAACGGGTGATATACAGCTGTCTTTTTTTTTTTCGCTGGGTACATTTATAAATTCATAAGAATACTTTATGAATCAAAATATTTTATTTCTCATAATTAAATACTTTATTTCATTCAACTAAGAGGAATTTCTGATCTAGTTAATTACTGCCAATATTAAGAATGTTGTCACGAAAATTCTCATAAAACAAAATGCTTACCAAAGCATTCATAAAGCTTGTTGATCCTTCTGACATCACTATCACTAAGTCCAGGTTTGTTATTTATCAAGCCAATTACGACTCCTTCCTTCTTGGGACGCATAGTCATCGATTTGCGGTCTTTTGCAAAAGCATACTCCCCATATAACATTATAGATTTGTAATCAAATTCTTCGCCCAGAAGGTTGTTCTCCCATGGCTTAAGTTTTAGAAAGTTATGCTCAGAGCCTTGAATTAAATAAATGAAATTACAGTTTAGTAATATTAGTCTGTTGACAAACAAATTTTGGAGATCAACAACGCTATACAAATTCAGAACATTCGATATGTGGTAGAATGCTTTCTCTAAGCTAAAAGTACTTTCTATCAATGTTTACACTTATCTCTCATGTACACATTGCATCAAACTACACAGTAATTGATTTATAATAGCAACTTATGAACACAGCAAGTGTAATTATAAATGAGCAATTTTTCTACCTGCTTTGATGTTGTCCCACAGAATTTCCAAGTAGTCATCCCTGTCTGACCTACTGTGTTCGTGCCACAACCCGATCGCATGTCCCAGTTCATGTACAGCAGATACTTTGTCATGGCAACCTTCGCTCAAAGAAATTTCTTGTTCACCACCTTTGCGACCAACAGAAGACCAGCATCTAAATCAAAGAAAAAATTTTGATTTAGTTGATTGAATTAGGTAAACTAGTTGATGTTACTGAGGTTAAGTATTATGCGATGATTATTTTGGATTTCCTTTAGAAGCTTATCAAAGTTAAGTGAAATCGCTGCTAATCCATTCATAGTCCGTCCATACTTTCAAAATAATGGGATATAATGATGGATGATGGTATGAAATTATTTTTCTTTCTTATCCCTCACCAGCACACGATGAAGTAAATTGCTTTACTGAATTCTTTAATTATGTTCACAAGCAAGAAAGTTTTTGTTTTTCAATTAAAAACACAAACAATTTTCCTTGAGCCGACCAGACGGTGTAATGGTTAGGGAAACCTACTGCGGTAACGAACGGCACGGCTTCGAATCCTAGAGAAGAATGGATGTTTGTAAACGTGCAGTGTCTTTGTGGCATGGGAGCATTCTAAATATATGGCGACTCGAAAGTCCTCTAATGTGGATCGGTGGCAGGGGAGCAGATCGGAAACCTCCGGAACCCCTCTCCCACGGTACTCTCCCTCAAAACTGGAACGGAAATAGAAATCCAATCTCCTTGAGGCTGTGGCAACCATTCTTCTATGAAATTCATGGAGCAGAAGACAATAACAATACCCCATGTGCCACAAAGCATCACATAGGGCTTACAGAAGTAAGTATGAAAGACAAATACACAAAAATAAACAGTGAAGAACAAATTTAACCAAACTTATGTAGGACTATAGTAATTTACAATAAATTTACAAAAATAGTCAAATGCACTTCTTTTGAAAATAAATTGATAAAGATCAGGAGGCCAGTTGGGATTAATATTTTTATGCGCCATTTTAAAGATCTTTCTTTCACTATCAAATTTAAAACACAGAAGAATCACGTGTTCAACATTTTTCTCGCCATGGACGCTGCAATCACAAAAAGTCTCTGGACCCAACTTAAATCCTCAGATAACTTTTGAAATACCATGACCAGTAAGGAATTGGGTCATTTTATAACTTGTAAAAAATGGTGACATGACAATCTCATTTTGATGGAAGGGAAAAGCCTCTTAGTTAAAGTCCCTTTATTTGAACTAATGTATTTATGATTTCACAATACTTTCATTCATGACCTTCTTATAACAGGATTTAGCGATATTGACAAAAATGTCAGTCTTGCCCTTAGTAGCAGTCTTTGCAAGAAAATTGACCCGTTCATTCCTGACAACATCCGTATGACAACTAACAAATGCAAAAGCAGCAAAATGTTTTTAATCTTTTAGGTTTTTAAGTTGTCTTTGAATATCGATGATTATGTTATTAGAATGTAAGATTTATCCTAATTTTATTAACAGTTATTTTAAGTTATGCAGCTATCCTATCTTTCTAGTTTCAGCTTAAATTTCCTACCAGAATGTAATTTCAGAAACGCAGTGAATGCAAATGAGTAAGAGTACTATTTAACTCGATGTTTGACTTTTGAGAAAG
>KK112793.1:200151-230996 GCA_000611955.2 Stegodyphus mimosarum | reverse complement strand
AGAGAGAGTGTCTGATTTCCTGACTAGCGCGCGTTTGCCTTTTGGCTACGTCTTTCTTAGATACTACGCGCGGCCATACTTTAGGCCCTTGCTTGGCTTCGCCGATTTAATTAATATTTAGGGGCCAACTACTTCAAATGTGGGGTTTTACTTTATTCAATTCAATGTTCAACTTTAGAACCCCACAAACAGTAACAAGTGAATAATCGCTTAAGTGTGAGAATAAACACGTAAGACTTGAGAAGGGTTAACTACCCTTTATTTCTCAGAATAAATACAACTAGTTCCTAACTCGGAATGCACACAAAGCCTCCACTTGGGCTTGAAATTAAATGATTATGAAATTAAAATAAATAAGTTTAACTAAAGCTATCTGAAAGATATAGCCGAAGCTATCAGGATTCTAAGTAGTTGGCCCCTAAATATTAACTAAATCGGCGAAGCCAACCAAGGGCCTAAAGTATGGCCGAGCGTAGTATTTAAGAGAGAACGTAGTCAAAAGACAAACGCGCGCTAGTCAGGAAAATCAAACTCTCTCTTTCGAAGTCGGAGAAACATCGACTTAAATAATACTCATAGTCATTTGCATTAACTGCGTTTCTGAAATTACATTCTGGTAGGAAATTGTAAGCTGAAATTAGAAAGATAGGAAAGAAGCATAAAATAACTGTTAATAAAATTAGGATAAACTTTACACAACAAATGATCTTTCAGGTAATAGTCTTTTTCCTTGAGTCTTGAGTATCATGACAAATGGCTCCATCCCCCAGGGCAGCCTCTTTAGCCAGTGCATCGGTTCTCTCGTTACCACACACTCCAGAGTGTCCTTTAACTCAGTACAGGTATAATCTGTGTTTTCTTCTATGTTTTCTATATAAACATTTGATTTCATTCGTAAGTTCATTGTTATGAGTCGGGCGGGAGAGCGCTATCAGGGCAGATAAAGCGTCTGAATATAGATTAATTGAATATGATTCTCGCAAATGTGAGTCAATCCATTGGAAGGCCTTTTTATAGAATAAATTTCTGCCTGGTATACGGAATTAATCGTTTCCATATTCATGTTTTTAGAATCAATCTCTACACGATAAAAAAGTACGACTAAGGCAGCTGCAACGAATCCCTCAGATCCTGCCCCATCAGTATAAATTTCAATTTCTGCATTCGAATATCTCTGTAAAATTGAATTCCGAATACATTTCGAGGGTGAATACCATTATTTTCTATCTGTTCAAAAGCGCTACTATGAAGATCCGTATTTTCTTATGTAATACAAGGAACAAGTCCATGTCCAAATAGAAATGTATCATAATAAACTTTGCAACTTAGTGAGAGAGGCGGTACACCAACCAACGCGCAGATCACCTCAGTCGAGACTGTTCGGAAACATCTGGTAATAGCAAGTAACCAGGCCCTCTGCAAAGAATCAAGTTTTGATCTAAGCCTGACCAACTCGCCCGGCAACCCCAAGCGCCTAATCCATAATTTTTTGGCAAAACAATATTTTCATATTTAGCCCTAAGGGGGAAACACTTAATGCAAGGGTATCTGAAGTAAAATTCCTTTTGTAAAAATTTAATATTTTTTCGATATTTCTTTGTACGTATTTAAAATGCGTTATGAAATTCAATTTCTCATCGATGAAAATACCAAGATATTTTAAATTATCATCAAATGTGATGCTTTTTTGGTTGAATTTTTGGTTGAATTTTGGTTTTTTTTGGTTGAATACCTTTTTGAGAATTCTCAAGTTGCGAGAAACTAAATTGTAAATATTTTAGTTCAAAGACTTAGTTCAAATCTAAAATGTTAACTTTAGTTCTAAAACTTTAGTTCAAATCTAAAATGTGTTAACTTAAAGAAAGATTGTAACAAAAGTTTGTAAATTTTGTATAGCAACTATAACGAATGATGTAAAATGAATTTCAAAATATTGCATGTTAAAATGTTGTATTGAATGTAGAAATGCTATTGTCAGTTTTAAAACTATTGTAAAATTAAACTAGTACAAATGTAAGTTCTGGACAAAGCATGTCTGCAAATTACTTTGTATAACAGAACTAGAAATTGTTGTAAAGTTGGCCCAAAACAGGAAAAGTTTTAATGATGAATTCAAGAAAGCGCTATTCCTACAAGTTTAAACTTTGATGAAAAACAGTTTTGTAGAATTTACACTCTTAAATAAGGTCGTTTTGAGACCTTACTCTTCGTGTAGTTAAATTCTGGTGGGGAAAAATGTAAGGTTTGTCCTAATTTTATTAACAGTTATTTTAAGTTATGCTTCTTTCCTATCTTTCTAATTTCAGCTTACAATTTCCTACCAGAATGTAGTTTCAGAAACGCAGTTAATGCAAATGAGTGTGAGTATTATTTAAGTCGATGTTTCGCCGACTTCGCGAGAGAAAGTCTGATTTTCCTGTCTAGCGCGCGTTTGCCTTTTGGCTACGTTCTCTCTTAGCTACTAAGCTGGGCCATACTTTAGGCGTTTGCTTGGGTTCGCCGATTCAATTAATACTTAGAGGCCAACTACTTAGAATCCTGATAGCTTCGGCTATATCTTCAGTTAGTTTTAGTTAAGCATAGTTAAGTTTAATTTCCTAATCATTTAAGTTCAAGCCCAAGTGGAGGCTTTGTTGTATACTCCAAGTTAGGAATTGATTGTATTTATTCTGAGACATAAAGGATATTTAACGCTTCTTACGTCTTACGTGTTTGTTCACGCACTTAAGCGATTATTCGCTTACTAGTGTTTTGTGGGGTTCAAGGTTTTGAACATTGAATTAAATAAGTGAAACCCACAGGAAGAAGAAATATATTTTACGGTTGCCAAAATTTTAGGGTTCAACTAGTTTAAGAATTAAGATTCTAGAAATTAAAGATATAGAACATCCAATCTTATATTTAAAATGAAGTGTTCAAAATGGGAAAATAAATAGTTGCACAAAATTTCACTCGGATATAATTTCACTGTAAATTACCGACACATAGTGAATTGTGTATTTAGTTGATAAAGAAGACTTAATTACTTAAGATATAGCTATGTATTTATTTCACTGAATCACTTTGTAACGAAGCTTGCAACAAATATTTTTCTCAAGTGGCAATACTTACTATTTTATCAAAAATTCGCCATAGGTATTGACGCAACTACCTTGGCGCAGTTTGGCAGTCTTTAACAGAAGAAAAGGTAAAAATTACTTATCAGGCGCAAGTTCACAATTATCACGAAGTTTTTTTTTAAACATTCCGAAACCGTTGATAGTTATCGTAAGTCGCCCAACCACTATCCACATATCAAAAAGAATAAACAGTTTAAAATGCAAATTTTAATTATTAAATAAGGATTATATTATATGTTAAATAAATAAAACATTTACATTTTTCGTGAAATCTTTCTCTATTTTTTAGCGCTGTTCTTCTTCCCACGTATATAACAATCTGTTTTGCTTAAAAAAACTCGGCATTGTGAACCGGCTATCTACCAAGCTCATCTCATCATTGTTCTCTTTACCGATTTTGTAGCAAAATATTGTATTGCTGTAGAACTTTTGTCACAGTTTCTTTCATTTCTGGCAAATTCCACAAGCGATATTTTAAAATTGAGTTAAAGGCGCAAAATATCACGATTTGCTTAAACAAAATCCATTTAACTTGAAATGCAACAAAAAGAATACTTACGAAAATGGCGACTTTTCTTGAATAAAGGCCTGTTAAGAGCAAGTTCTGCTAAGGTAGTTGTGATAATACGTAAATGCCGTAAAACTTTGAAAAAGTTACCTTCTAGATATTAAAAAGGTGGCAGGTAGTCTTCTTTGCACCTTTAGTAACGTACGACAAAAATATTCAGTTATCTCATCAACGCGATTATGAAGGTTAGGCGTAACAGAAGCATATTTTAAATCATATTAAATTAAGCAACAGTTTTTTTCTTACCGTAAAATTTCATAAAAAATAAGATGGAAGTAACTTCATTTGGTTACAAAATGACAATATAGTCTATGCCCATAAACCTTATACGGACTTTATTTTCGGAATCGTTGGTCGTAGACATGTACTTCCAAATATAAAAATACTTTAAATAAGAAAAATATTCATTTTACGAAAATTCGGATTAAAGAAAAAAATTTGTGGAACTTTAAAAGCATAACTTTCTATATAGTCCGCCGTCTCCTATAATTATATTTAGTAAGAGTTTCTGCTCATTAAAAAAAAGTTTGTCGCCGTTATTACAAAAATTGACCAAGATCACGTTCAGAATCATACATACGTAGATTGAAGAGCGAAATATTCACATTCATACGTTAATTAAAAATGAAAAATGAGTTTTGAAAAAAGTTGATAGATTAAATCGAGTTTTACTACTTAGACTGTCTGGAAAGGTATTCATCAACACATTTGTTTCAAAAAGGACATACAGAGAACGAAGGGATTCAGTGAACAGAAAAGAAATTCAATATGACAAGTTTTCGGGGAAAAAAATCAAGTTTCCTGCAATAAAATCTGATTATTAATTAAAAAGTATTTGCTCTGCTCTTATTGGTCTTTATTTTATTTATTCTACACATGCAAAACGGACAAAAGAAATATAAGGTTTAACATAGTTCTTTCTGTTCTTAAAATATTTGTTTATTTATTTATTTAAAATGCGCAAAAGAAAATTACCTGTTCTTAAAATCCATGGGTTAATTTCCTTGCATAATTATTATGGTAAATAGCAACCGACGTTTGAGTTACTATATCAGTCATCATAATTTTATTATTCTATTTAATTAAGTTATTAAATTTAAACTATAATTTCAGTTATAATTTTGATTATTCTGTTTAAAAGATTTGATTGTTTTATTTTCTGCTCCTCCACTTTTTCTTTACAGTAAATTTCTCTGAAAATTAACTTACTTCTCTAAAATTATTTAATTTATAAAAACTTTCACAAGAGCATACATACCCTGTGACTATGGTGAGTTTAATATAATCTCTCGTAGATGCAGTTTTTGGCTGGAATCTGATGCATGTCTTTGATTCAAATTCATCCATAGCTTCTTTAATGATATCTTTTACATCTCCTGTTAAAAAAATTACATATTTATCAAGTTTTAATTTTCAGACGAACAGTGTTTACCAAGCATTTAAATGCGATAACATGAAAGTTATTTTTAACAAATGTTATGTTTTTAATATATTAATTACTCAATTTCCAGTCAATTTCGTAATAAACGACTCCGTCTGGCCATAACTCGGCTTCATCAACCACAGCATTCCTGTCCTATAGAGATTTCGCAAGAAAATAATTTATCATAATATAGAATTTAAAGAAATTTTATTACTTTATTATAGTATAATTTATAGAAATATCATAAGAAAATGATTAATTCTTTAAAAAAAATGGCGTACGTAAAATGCATACTTTGTATAATAATACATTAAAAATCAGAAAGTAGAAAAAATATTTTAATACATGAATATTATGTAATATATAATTGCATAGATCATTTCATCATCATTTCATGCAACGGGCAATTTGAAACATTAAAATATGTTTGTAAGCTCTTAAATATATTATTTTTACGTCTATGTTAAGGAACTTACAAACATGTGACTAGTTACTAAACATATTCTTTGCTATGAACTTCCTAGTTAATGAAGAATGAATTGAATTCTAGAAAGGCATTGTCATTTGAATTATAATTTTCATTGAATTCCTTAAAAAGTGTATTCGAATTTGGATTAAAACTTCAGTGATGTAAATGTTTCGATTTGTTTTATAAAAAGATCATGTTTCGATTAACATGTAAATAATACCATAAAGAATATTTTTTATTATACATACCGTGAGCGCATAAGGATCAATACCGGCTATGTCCCCTTCAAACATATCTGTAAAAAATTGAGATTTGCTACATGATTATCCATACCATTAAACAGGTGCATTTCTAGAATATCAGATTCATAGTTAGCAGCCTAATTAATACGCAAAAGTATTGTTTCCAAAATTGGGAGATACTTAGTTTTCTGAAACATAAATAAAAAAAAAAATGAAATCTTGTTTCTTGAAAAAAGCAAGTTTTTAATAAAGAAATCATTCCCATCTATCTACATGTGTATAAAATGCAAGTATTGGGTTGGAAAGAAAGTAATTTTGGTTTGCACAAATCGATAGCGTTATATTCGTTTTGTTAATTCTTCTGTCAATCTTATAATTACTTTTTTCTTTTGAGATCTGCCAGCTGACGCTTTTAGTTAGCTATAGAAACAATTCCGAGTATTTTTGTTTACAACTGTTAGTTTACGGCCAATTTTAACATGTGCAAAAATAAACATTTTCGACACATTTTCCTTTTACGTTTTCATAATGCAAGAAAGTGGTTGAGGTTCACAAAGAGATACGTGAAGTTTATGATGTTGCTTGATTAACAGAACACATCTGTCTGAATTGGTTTACAAAATATTCGGTTCTGGAGACTTGAAGATGGCAAACATTCTGGCCGATATTCTGAAGTTGATTATTAAAGCCATGCTTGAATCTAATCGTTATGTAACCGTGCGAAAGATTGCAAAAAGTTTAAATGTATCACACGCAACAACTGAAAATCACATAAGACGTCTTGGGCTTGTTAAAAAGCTCAATATTCGAATTCCGCATGAATTGAAAGAAACTCACTTAACACGACGGATCAATATTTATGATAAGCATTTCAAATATAATTGTATAAACCGTTTTTTGAAACGAATTATCACCTGTGATGGAAAATGGATCATCTGCAATAACATTAACAGAAAAGCATCATGGTCGACGCATGATGAATCAGCACAAATCATATCGAAAACTAAATTGCATCAAAAAAAGTGCATGCTGTCAGTTTGCAGCTGCTTCCAAGCAACGAAAGGATCAACTCAGATGTTTACTGCCAACAGCTTGTGAAACTGTAGGAAGCAGTCAAACAGAAAAAGAGAAGATTTGGCAAATCGCAATTGCATTGTGTTCCACCAAGACAATGTAAGGCCTCATACATCTTTAGACACACGCACTAAGTAACTGGAACTTGGTTGGAAAGTGATGTGGTAGGCCCATGCAGTCCCGATCTTGTGCCATTGGATTAAAATTGACTTCGAAGTTTACAAAACGTCTTAAATGGTAAAAACTTCAGTGATAACAATGACCTCAAATTGCACTTGGTTGAGTTTTTTGCTGATAAATACCAGAAATTCTATGAGCGCGTAATCATGAAGTCACCAGAAAGATGACAAAAGGTCATCGAACAGAATGGAAGGTATTTGACTGATTACAGTTAATTTTTTTGGGTAAAAAAAAAAAGAGTTTTATTTCATCCTAAGAAACCGAAACTACTTTCTTGCAACTCTATATTATAATTGATTACTTTTAAACACATCATATAAATTTTATTTATTTTCGTAATCAGTTTTTACTCAAATTTAATTTTCTCTATTTTTCCTGAACTTGCATAGATTATCTTCAAAATGAATGATTTCAAACAAATGAATATGAAGTATAAATTAAACTTGCGGAAAGCTGCTAATAGGATTACTTTTATTAAACAATAGCTAACTTTCTATTGGTCAAGGTAACTTGAGAAGAGATTACGCGCACAATGTATCTGAAGTGACTGGTAATCGTTTGTGGGAGGTTGTATTTAAATTCCATAATACACTTTTCATGCTTTGCTAGATGCAGTGACTAATTTATTTATTTATAATTAAAGACAAGTTAAACAAATTTAATATTTATCTTGATTTGAGTTTATTTGATTTCATTTTTGTCCCTTAACCTAACTGACTAAGGATGACTAGCTAAAATTGTTTCAGATTTTTGGATTAAAAATTAAGGTTTTTTAAATAAAGTAGCTTAACTTCTTACAACATATTACAGTTGCCGCAATTGAGTTTTAAATATGTTTAGTTACATTATAAGTAATACCTATTACGAGACTTTAAAACACAAATCGACTAATTAGCATTGTTTCCAGGATAAAAAAGATTTTTCTTAATTATTACTAAAGCGATATTTTGCCTTAAATATTTATTACCTATAAATGAATCTGTACGCAGTTTCAAATAGAAATTAAATGACAATTACCTTCATTTTCCATAGGGTTGTTCGAGTGGACATCTGAAATAAGAAATTATACAGTTTTGCTTCAAAAGAATTCGGTATTATTTGACTTAACAAATAAAACAAAATCAGAAGATAACGAAGTAATATAAATATCACAAAATGTAAAATCAACAACATTAAGATAATGAAGCATCATAACTCGTATGATGTATTTATAAATCTATTTAAAAATTTACTATGATTGTTATCATTTCTTAATGCTTTTACAAACTGTGTATCTGGAAATTAACTTTTGTAAAGGGAGCTTAAAAAATGTTACTTGAGGCTGATAATTTGTAATAGGTTTAAATATCTTTACTACCATCATAATAACAATTTTGAAGCGTTTTTTAGTAACTTTTATAACAATAACTTTTGCATGATAAAAAATTTGTCTTCCATAAAAAGGAAGACTTAGGTTTGTAAGCGTGTTCTTGATCGGAAATATTCGCAATGGCGGATCTCCTTTTTTTTATCAGAAAATGTGTAACTTGTGTACAAGCCAGGTTCCCTTAGTAAGTCCTCCACGAAGGCATCCCTCCCTTTAGGCAAATAGTCTTAATGTAATTTAAGACTAGCTGCCTGTATCTGTATAATTTGCAATAATAAACCAAACCAAACCAAATCAAACCAAAAAACCTTTTTTCAGAACTCATTTTCATGTATGGCGGAATTTACTCTTGGAGTATTTAGCTATTCTCCCCCCCCCTTATTTATCATTTTTTAAAGCAGCTCTCTTTTTTGCCTGGACAGAAGTGTCATCAGCATAAGTAGCTGATGTTCCGGATAGTATTCGGGAGATATATCTTAGATGCTAATTGAATAATATATGGCCAAGAAATGAAGCATAAAATAAACGATCTAAAACTGAACTGATTTAGGAACGATGCCTCAAAATGACGAACAACTCAACTGACAAGTCTGTAATCAAACTGCAAGTTATAATATTAATAATCTTGTAAGGTTTTTCTCCTTCGTTACCCCGTGATTTCGCGGTGTTATTGTAAAGCACATCCGACTAGCAATCGGAAGGTCCGAATTTGAATCTCAGCGAGTGCATAGCAAATTCTTCATATTCCCTGGCTTCAAAAAATTTCCAATAACTGTAGAAGTGACGAACGAAGATGGTGGCCGCTAATTTTTCACTACCAGGAATGACGATTTGGTCCCGACGTCCCCAGTCGCCTTTTACGACGAGAAAATTGTAAAGGTTTTCTCCCTTCTTAATATGTGCTTTCGTAGTGTGACTGGAAAGCACTCTCGGTCAACAATCGGAACGACCGCAGTTCGAGTCACTGCTACAGCATCGTAGAGTCTTCATGTATTCCGGCTTCGACAAATTTCTAATGACTCTACAATGCGATCTAGAAATCCAGAAGTAGCATGTTATACTAAACTTATAAATAAGGAAAATATTTAAAATTAACAAAGCAACAACTTTGTGTTTGGCGTAGATTTAGACAATAACTCAATCAATTTCGAAGGAAATATATACAGGTTCCTCTTACCCAGGAGCAAAAAAATCTGCAAAACTTAATCTGAAAGACTGAGATTTCATAGTTGTTGACGAAGAGGGACCCCTGTTTGTTTGCACTCGAAATCGATTGCGTTCTTGACTAAATATTTGCCAAACAAGACCTTTTACTTTGCTAATTTTAGGTTTTACTCTGGCGTATTTCTCTTCTGTTTGAAAGGAAAATATTGTTGGTTTAATGCGAAAAACTAGATTACAAAAGAACAAATTTCTAATTAAAGATGAATTTATGGTGGTATTCATGGTTTTAGTAAGCACATATCTACATTATATCAGATGGATAACAGAAATGTACTTTGCTGTCATGATGTGTCATTATTTACTAACAGTGCGTACTGGTAATAATATGCGGACGATTTAGGTATTTATTGTTATATTATTTCAAACTTAAGTGTTACAATTATCATTTCGTAATGCTTTTATATGTTATAATGCGTGATATCTAAATATTCTTAATTATATTATAGTTTGATTTCGTCTGTTTAAAGAAAAAGATGTTGTATTACAATAATTTTTTTGAAAATGTTTAAGTACGAAAAAATTGTATTCTCATTCAATATTAAATTTTAATACAGATGAATACAGAAAATGAAAATATCAATTAACTTTTTAAGCAAGTTAAAATACGTTAAAATCTCTGAAAATAATAACAGAGACCGTTAATGAAAAACTTTTCTTAAATTTTATGCCAATAAAACTATAAATCAGTACTTACAATGAGCAAGTAAGACTACCAAAAACGTTATCCACGATGATGTCATAGTTCTTTGGTATTGTTCTTCCGGAATGGAAGGAACATAGAATAGACGCTTCAGAATTCAGTAGATGGTTATTAGAATATAAAAGTCCGCATAATCTGCAGGTGCATGCTGGGATTCATTTCCCTCTTATGATAAACCTTGGGAACTATACACTTGGAAATTTAAATTTCCAAGTGTTGTATTTCTCATGGAACGACAGTTAGTTTTGTGGAAAATTTTACATCTTTATTTTCAAGAAAGATTTAGTATCTGATAAAACAAAACAGTGTTACTCTAACTGGAACAGTTGGAAATAAAGATTTATTTTCTTTCTTTTTTTTTACTCATACATATACCGAATCATTTAAATGGAATAATCGAAGTACGATTATGTTAAATTACATCATCCAGTAAATGAGCATCACATGGCGCCAAACAGATTTAGTCTCCCTCCATCAAATATATTCCCAGTTTGTTTAAACAAATCCTAAAGTAAAATGTATACTCCATTTCCATTAAAGCCATTATGCGGCCTTCATTTTGCCGCCAATGATCGTACACACGCATTACCATTTATAAAAATGCTTCCAATGATGCCAATATTCATATTTTGGGATTTTAGGTTTTAAAAAGTCAGTTTTGTAAAAATTACAAAATCTAATTTTTTATACGACTATTTCAAAACCTTCAGTAAAGGAACGGTGAATACTCACCTTGAAGTTTCTTTTATCGTTCCTGTAAACGAGTCCGCAGATGGCGAATATCTTCTTTGCTTCTTGATTAAATCTAAAATTCATCAGAATTAGCAACAGTGATCCAATGTTTTGAAAATATTTAATAAATGTTTTCAAAACATTGGAAACATTGGAAGTTACAAGCACATTTTACAAAATATACTACGCACTCAAAAATTCTATGCGGCAACAATTTGAAATCTTAAGTCCTTGAAAGTAATCTGATCGATAGCAAGAATTCCTTGTGATTAATTCACTGCCGGTCAAAACCAGCAGTATGGCCCTTACTTGAAGTTCTAAAAGCGAAATTTCTGTGGCAAGGGCATTTTTTCCTTACCCACGCTTATCAGTTTGCCCTGGGTATAACCAAAACAAGAGCTTTCGTCATTTGTAATGATCTATGTTGGTAGATTCAAATAAATGAATAAATAAAAATAATAAAAAATTTTAAAAAACGCCCAAAGGGACTTTTTTAACGTTTTGTGTGTCACTTTTATTTATTAAATATTACGTTCTTCGCACTTAAATCATAAAATTCAGTTAAAAACAATAATTTTAAACTGAGCATATCTTTAGAATTTCCTATACACAGTCTCACGCTCTGGTGATAGAAATGTTTTTTCTGAGCAACATTGTCATTGCTTGCTTTGAAATGCTTGAGTTTCTTAATAAAAAATTCGTTAAAGTTTTACAAAATATAAAATCGATAATAAAACAAATTCCAAATTTGGGCTTCCAGATGCCCATATTCGGTGGTAGATTACGTTATTCAAAATTGGACGGCTTTACGTACCCTTGTTTTATCACAGTGCGAGAAACATACATACATTTATGCAGATTCTTCATTATTTAATTTCTTTAAATATAATACAAGGCTGTAATATTTGGTGGCAACAGAAAAGTGAATCAACGCAGAAAGTGAATTGACGCAAAATGCCAAAATGAAATTAACAGCCTTTCTGGGCTAACGTCCTTTGGGCTAATAAATAAAAGGTTACAAGAATCAGCATTTGAAAAGTAATTACATAATTACTTTTAATTTATTCCCATAGTGTAGGCAGATAGCACTAATCATCTAGCAACGGTTGTGCGACTAGACAGGAAAAGTTCGTAGAGTGATTGAAATGGCAACATGTTTAGAAAAGTGGTCTTACTTGGAGGTGCGATCCGTGATTTGTTGTCCTGATCGAGTATCTGCAGCGTGGCTATACCATTACTGCCGGTCATTATTGTGCCACTTAGACAAGGTTACGTGAAGCCATCCGACGCAAGCGCTCTGGCATGTTAGGTGATGGTGTCAGCCTCATGCACGGCAATACCCGGCCCCATACTGCTCGCCAAACTCAAGAATTGTTGCAAAAGTTTAAGTGGGAAGTCTGGAGTCACCCCCACCCCCATATAGCCCAGGCTTAGCACCTAGTGACGAATTGTTTTTTCCGAAGTTGAAGGAATGGAAATCTGGAATGAGGCTCTCTTCGGCTCAGACGTTCTTCTTCATGAATCGCAATTCGGGCCGCCGCGCGTAAGCGCAATCCCAGGATAACAACATTTGCAATTTTCGATCACGTATTAGTTTCGAAAATAGTAGATGGCATAACTCAGTTTATGAGGTGCATGAAGATAGCAATTACAGGCATAATATTGTAGAGACATTTGGATTTTTTTTAAGCAGGAGACATGATAAATGAGCAATGCCCTCGTCGGGACTCGAACCACGGACCTTTCGAATACGCGTCAAGCGTGCTGGCCACTACAATACGAAGGAATGCCAAAAAGGTGAGAGAAATACCTTATATACTCTCCCTTTTAAAGGGCGACTGGAGATTAGCGGACCCATTTGCCAAATCCTGGCGGTGGAGAATTATCATCCACCACTTTTTTTAGTTCTGCACCACTGTAGAGACATTAGGTTATTTCGAAGCAGGAGAGATAAAAAACGAGCAATGCCCTTGCCGGGATTCGAACCGCGAGTGTACTGACCATTACACCACGAAGGCATGCGAAGAAGACGGAAGAAATACCTTATAATGTGTTAAAACTTAAGTAAGTAAGAATGAACCAAACGACACAAATACCGCTGCGTACAATTGGTGCTAGCCAAATCAGTGGAATACTAGGTGCGAGCAGAAAGATTCCGTGGTAAAACAGTTTGTAAACGGTGGTAAAAGGAAATGCCAAAATATAAGATCACTTCTGAGGTAAAATGAGTCAGAATAGATACAGTTAGTAAGTGCCGAGTCAACAGTTAGAAAAAGTAAGCCAGTGTTACATAAAATAATAATAATAAAATTACATACGATACGAAACAGTAGAGGGGAGATTCCAATGAAACTTAGTGGGAGGGAGGATGCAAGGTAGGAGGAATGTAGTTGTGTGGTGTAACATAGCAGAATAATGAAGAGTGAGTAGAATTAATGATATAGGTCATTAATACCAAAAATTAATTTGCACTTGAGATTTGGGAGATCTGCTGAAGGATGAGGTGCAGGATTTGTATCCTATCTAGTGGGTTGTTACACGTTTTAAGTTCAGGGATCTTATTTTTGTACATTTGGATAACTTTGTCTATTTTGAAACCAAGTAGGTCTTGTACTTCCTTCATTACACTAAGCAATTCAGAACTATCTGAGCGGTTTGCAGAATCGTTTGTTGGGTTTACAAAACTAGATTTTACAGAGTGGATTTCATCAGTTTTTGGACATTTTCTGGAACATTCATGTTTTGCCTATCAGTTAGAGCTTAGGCATAGCTTATTCCAGGTTTTATGGAAGAACTTTGAGCACGTTTTTGTATACTGGGAACTTAAGACACCCCTTATAGAACGCCAAATATAGGCTCCCTGTAGGAGAATCTCTTCAGACGGTGAGTGAAAACAGTCACGGAAGAACTGGTTCAGTGGGCGAAGAGGTGATTTCTACAAAGATGGATTAAACAAGTTGATTCTGCTTTCAGATAAATGTCTAATAGATTTATTTGGTAATTATGTGGGAAAATGATGGGCAAGTATGCCTCTTAATTCCCTTTTGTATCTTCTGCCTTTCATTAATAAATGATTTTTATTACCCTTGCAAGTTTTTTTTTGGATCCACTCTCGTATTTAAAAGGTATAAGATTTCTATCTGTCTTATCAAACAAATCTGTATTGTTTAGGTTTTTCAGTCTTTGAATTCTTAACAACAGATATCGGTTGTATGAATTCATACTAAAAATTACATTAATTCCTATCTGTAAAAAATCATATTTTTAAGAGAAAAATATTATGACTTGTTAAAAATTTCGTCCAGAAATTATTATTTAGCAGAACATTGGAGCTGAAAAACTGCTTCGTAAGGCTTTATGGACTCAATATGCATATCCGGTACTCCTCAAACCTTTTTAATTTTTCGCAAACTAATTTGATCTATTTTGTAAAGCTCCTTATTTTTCGGTACACTTATGTAAACTAGATATTCTAGCAGTCCCATATACAAATTTCAACGTTCTGTCACGCAAAAAAAAAATCGTCCAAATAGATTCGGAAATAGTCAAAATGGAAATTTCCGCTGAAATATGAAACCAGAAATTTTTCACGACTACATCATTTCTTTTACTTCGTGCAAGGAAGTAAAAATCTAACAAATATATAATTACATTTAATAAATATATACCAATTTTATTGATTAAATTACCTACTGATAGTATTAATTGAATGTTGATTGAACAATTATTATTTCTTTATCTGAAATTCTTATCAATGCTGATAATATATAATGCAGTGTTTGAATTTATTTTTATCGTATTAATTACAAATTTGTCTGTATGTACCTCAGAATGCTGCATAAATGTTAAAACCCTTAATAAATCAAACGTTCCCGGCATAACGGTTTACCTTCAATTACTTACACTCATCATTCCACCTTAAGGTGACTCGTAGAAGAAAGGGCGAGTTCCAGTCTATTAATCCGAGCAGGTGATGAATTATCATCCAACTTTTCAGATCGGGTGACAGTTGTGAGAAGAGGGAAAGGAAACTGGGAGAAAGGCTTCTTGAAAACGAAACCGTAATCCTGAATCAAACGTATAACTTTTCGAATAACCGGATCGATAAGATTACACTTCAAAATCATGCGTGAGAAAGTTTTTATTTCCTTTCAAGCTTAAAAATTCAAATAAGATAAAAAAATGAAGTAGATTTTATATGTATGTAAACTTATGTAGTATAATTTAGTAACATGCTATAATATGCGTGACGGAAATTATTCCCTCCTTTTAAAATTTAAATGTCGATTTAAGAGCAAAGTTGTAATAAAAGTGGCAGCATTAAGAATTAAAAACGCAAAGAAGTATATTAAAGTTCTTTTTTGTTACAATAACGTAAAAAGAAATATAAGATCTGAAACTTCTATTCAACAGCTATTATAGAGATCTTTTTTCTAACAATAATATTATTGCAGAGGTAGATTATTTTATGGGAAGACTAAGTAAATTGTTCAAAAGTTACACTGGAGTTGGTTTGAAGTCCCTTTTTTTCCCTTTTTTATCAAGTTACACGTGATCAAGTTGAGCACATGGAAGGCAAAAAATACGAGATGCATATTAATACGAGCCGATTTCCCTCAGGAAATTCTCCACGAAGGCATCCCTCCTCTCTGTGTAGTGCCTTGGAGCGGAACAAGTAAATAATAATAATAATATCTGCTGCTTATTAAAATCCTTCCCGTTCCAATCGTATATGAGTTTATTAAGCAGCTGAGTTTAATAGATAAGTCAACAATTAATTCTAAAATAATAATTAAGAATTAAACTACTTATGCAATTTTAAAATTTAATTTTTAAATTTTGATTAAAATATTTTTTATAATTATGTTGTTGATAAAATTTTATCTGTTACAAACAACTATCCTATCTGTGTTTATTTCATATTGTTCAACGACAGTTTCGAAATAATATTTCGTAAAACTGCTGATTTGCTGCTTTAATTTCGCAAAACTGCTGGCAGCTTTTTTGATCAACATTTTTCAGTTCAGATATCATGTTGGTCATTTTTCTTAGACTTTGCAGTGCTTTTCTAGATTCGACTGATGATGGCATGTCATCACCTTTTTCTACATAACTTTCGCTGTCAGTTTTTATAGAAGTTGTGTCAGTATTGCTGTGAATTGACTCATATTCTAAAAATGAATCTTCATAACATTCCTTAATAATGCCTAAAAATTAGCAACAGTTTGCTATTCCTCTGAGACTTCTTCTACATAAAAGCCACGTTTTTTAAAACAGTTTTTGACTGATTTTAAGAAATCAATCCTATGTGCTGGTTCTAATATGCACGACCTCTAGCAGATACATATATCTACTTTCTTATCTCATTCGAAGTTCCGTTTTTTCAAAAAACTCAATTCCATTTATCGTTTTCTGAATATCTTTTCTATAATGACATTTATTACATTACTTTTATAATAACAATAAATTAGAGGCTGAATGTTAGAAGTTGGTTTTGCAGGAAAAGATACTAATATTTTCCAGAAGAAGATCAGAGTAACAGATAGAATATGCTGCAAGAACATTAATTTTTTTTTTTACATTTTATCCTTTCCTTCCAGGCATAAGTCTTTTCGCTTGGCATTCTGCACATGTTACAAGTTACGTACACAGCAAATTTAAAAGATGCTTCTTCTAGTGATTTACTCAAATTTCAAACCTTTAAACATTTTTAATCAGTAGAAAGATGGCCCTTGGTCTATTCAGTCGATTCGCAATTTCATTATTACGAACATAATTGATGTTTTTCTTGCTTTTTCTTCAGTCTAAAGTTACCACTTCTTTTCAATTCAAAGACTCGTAATGTATGAAAATGCTAAGATGCATTTAACGAAAATTTTTAACTCCCTTCGAATACAATGTGTACAACTGAAGATTTTGCGTCCCCTTCTGTGTGCCAAGAATGGAAAACATTCCATTCTAAAATTTCATAGCATCAATTTGGTCGCCCCCTGGATGCTGCGCCCGGGGACAGATATTCCTCCTTGCTCCACTCTAGCTACGCCACTGTGGGTACTATATATCCGAAGTCCGGAATAATCTCGTAAAGCAGAAACAGTAGCAAGCTGAGATTTCTGTCTTTGTATTAAATATAAATGCGGAATCCTTCCCATCCAAAAAAATAGTAAATTACGTGAAATTTGCAGAGTGAAAAGTCTGCAGATTGGATTGAATTGTTGAATTCAGGTGAAGCCTATAAGCCTCTCTTGTAAGCCCGAAAAGGGGCCAACTGGTATTCTTATTTGAGTGAATAAAAGGGTATTTTCAACCCTTCTTGAGTGTATGAGTTAGTTGTTGTGAATTCAGCGATAAGTCGCTACATAGTTCACTACGTTCCTGGACGTTTCATCATAGACGAAGATCGAGGAATCCTACACAGTTATGTCGTGAAGCCTGTTGAGGTTTATAGAAAAGTTTTCAAATTTAAATACGTGGGTTTTAAAATTTTTATTCCGTTTCCATCCTATAGTTGAGCGAATCAGACTTTTTTGCAGTATAAATAATAAAATTTGAACAGAAAATTGACAGGTTTATCTTTAAGATGATTTAGTTGTTGTTATCTTGACTAATAAAACCATGTCTTGAAAAATTATGCCGAGAATATAAGCGCGAATTTTAATTTTTAGGTGAATATATAGTAATAATAATGATAAAAATTAAATATATATGTATGCACAAAGGGAACATTCAATTAAGAGTTAACAGTAAACTGACATACGGAAAACTGCTGCATTATACCACAGTGAATCTGATATATCAAAAACAAAATGTCTTCTAGTGTTAAAATGGATTAATTATGATTCAAGAAATTACAAAATCTCACCAACTTTATAGTATCCAAACAAATATCGCTGTTTTATTCAAAAATTTTACTTTGTCTAACTTACTTGTCAAATATTTCCTCTGTATACTATCTTTTTCATAAGACAGAACACTAGAGCAATAGACGGATCACAATCTATAACTTTTCAAAAATGAATTGTGAGACACTTTTTTGCCTCAGATTCCAGTGAAAGTTATTTTAATTTTAATAAATAAAATTCCTTATTAATACCTTGAAGAGGTGTTAGCTAGAAATAAAATCTTGTGTGTACAAATAAATTTGTTACAGGCAGAACATTATGGGTTAAAACTAAATATCAGAAAGATATGAGGTCATTATTGCAAACCAATGTGCATAACATCTTTCGTTTACCTCGGATATTATAAAAGTACACAGCTTATCAGCGATAAAAAAAGGAAATTTAAAAAACTCATGGCATCTGGATTTCTTCACAATGTTTTGCAATAGCCTTTGCTTCATATCCTAAGTGCATTTTAAAATTAGATATCAAACCTTTTATAATTTATAGATTACAGGATTTCTAACTGTTTTGTTAATCTGCATGCAAAATAATATCTAATAACCTTTACGTATATTTCTTTTGTTTAATCTTTTTCAAATAATAATGCGCTTTCTTAATCATTTAATATTTTTCTTATAATATTATTTTACGTATATTTTCTGATTATATTATTTTATATTAAAAAAGAAACCGAGATACAAAAACGGGAGTTTTTAAAATTTAAATTGTCTGTGAATTTTAATTGTTGTTGTTGCTAATGCTCACTTGTCTGACCTATAATCAGCCCAAGCCCACGACAGTCCTCTTGGGAAGTAGTCAAAAATTTACTCCTGTTGTTGGCAACAGCCTTGAGCACCATATACAGGTGATAGTGTGATTTAGCTCAATTCCGCTCCCAAATTTTGATGCAGAGCACCCTGGCAGGATAGGTCCGAGAGTCTTCCACCCCTGTTCCATTACTATCAACCTCTCGAGAGGACTTTTAGCTCTCCGCATATTTAGAGTGCCCCCCATGCCGCACGGACACTATACATTTACAAACATCCATGCCTTTTCAGCGATTCGATACGGCAGTCAGCGACGCTAACCACTACCGGTTGGGTGGCTTTGAATTTTAATTATATTCAGCAATAAAGATTTAATTATATGGACTGGAAATTTTACGCAATTTTTTTCTTTAAAGTAGGAAGCTAAATATTTGCTTAATTTTTACATTTAAAAATTTTTAAATGTGTTTGATCAGTAAATTATTTTCGTACTGAAATATGAAATATTCATATTGCAAGTTTTTACACAAAATTTTTTTATTTACTGTTTATTTTCATTTTCCTTATTTTATTTCAAAACATCTACATTATAATCTGTTCATACAAATATGACAGAGAGTTTTGTATAATTTTATATATACATGGAGTAGTAAAAAATGGTGTTCATAAAATTCTAGTTTGCTGATTAGTAAAAAATAGTGTTCATAAAATTCTAGTTTGCTGATTAATCACTGGATGTTTGAATTCTAACGTTTCTGTTGGTGAGATATAGTATAAATCTAATTATCACATTATTTAATGTAAAATTTTATTAATATAAACATTTAGCCTAATATTTATTGTGCAAGCTATTTTTTCTTTTGTTGGTATTCTACAATTCTTTCATATCAGGTACCTTTTAACTCGACAACATCTCAGTATTCTTTCTTATCAATAGAAACTTCGAAGATAATACACCAGGAATAAATAATCCAAGGTCTAGCTAAAAATTTCTAGGCATTATTTAACTGAAAATAACAGAAAGTTCTTATGTTCAGGATGACGATTAAAGTATTGTGGTTTCTTATAGGTGTAATAGCATCGACGTATTCATGTAAGTAAATAATTAATCAGTATTTTAATGAAGATTTGACGTTTAACATGACCGATAGAAGCTCGTTGTAAAACGAGATAAAGCTGATTATTTTTAGATCGCCTCCTAGTCGACAATTGTTTTGAATGTATCGATAACTGTTATTTCTGTGATTGTTCATTTAATGCTACATATTCATTTTCTTAGATTTTGCTAGTCAGCACTATGTATATATTTCTATATAATGAGTTCATAAATTTTGGTATATATATATATATATATATATCCACGATGGCTATTTTCTTTATCAAATACAGCTATTATTCTTATTACTATAGTTGAAATCTTGAATCGTCTTTACAGCAGGGAAATAAAAAATTTCAAATTGTAATGAGCCCTGAACAATGGCGTAGCATGGAAGGAACTTCCTTTTATAAACAAAAATTTCAATATTTTTTGCATAAAATCAATTTTAAAATATGCGCTTGTAGAATTTGTCAGCAACGGAAGAAACTACAGTAAAATCTTTAAAGGGAACAATTGTTTCGAATCTGTTGCTAAAGCGATCGCCCCTAAATTTCCATCAGAACAAAATGAATAAAAACCAGTAAAGTTTTGAAATTGCATTGAATGATGCCTCAGTCGTCAGTAAAAATCGCCAAATTGCGCCATGGGGGTTGTGTTGAATTGCGCTACACATACTGAAATATTTGTTAGATCAAAATTTTCATATGGAATCTATAAAGTTCTGCACACAAGTTCTACAATATTTGTGGCTGTTTTAAATTCATTTTGTCTTGTGATCACTTGCACATCTGTTTCTCATCAAGTCTTTCTCCAATTTAAAAAAAATATTGTTTTAAAAGTGGCATTTTAGAAATAGTCTATTATATCATAAAGTTTATTGTTTTATTGTGTTCCAATATGCCCTCTTTATGCACGGCTAATATGAAAATAATATTCACTTTTATGCCATTTTTTGAATAAAAACTCTTCAATCATAGTTATTAGCACTTGTCATCATAACCTTCAAAATTTTTATTGCTATTCTTCGTGGCGTTGCAAATTCTCTTCAGGAATAACGAATCACTCTCTGAGAACTAAGTGAAATTTTGTGAATACCGCAATTATAATCACATACTTAGCACCATGCTTATGCACTGTCATCGGCAATTTCCTTTCGTGATATTGAATAAACATGTGCTTGTTTATTGGCGCCAAGCTGAAACCAACAAACGCAACGCCATCTATTGTACAAAGAAGTATAAAAGGAGCTATATAATAATGAACTCTTTCTACCGTCACTGCGTTTAAAATACGATTTTTGTTATTTTGGGAAAGACCCTAAATGTATTCTAGAACACTGATTTAGAATTTAGGCTATAAACTCCAATTCATGAAACTATTTCTCACTGAATTAAATAAAAAAAAAATGCTGAAATTAAGATTTTAGAAATTTTGAAAGGTATGAGGCACACACGAATTATACACAAAAATTACTGCAGTGTTATACTAAAGAAATAATGGAAATAATTATCCCATAATTCTGACATTATAAGTATTCATCGTCATTAGGTCATTGAGTGAATGCTTGAGGACCTCTATGAACATAGACTTGGCCCCATTTGAATTTTGCCTGCAAAATTATAAGTTCACCTGCTTGAATATGTTGCCCCCGGTTGTTGTTATGTCGTAAGCAAATATACTTATTTTGATTAGATTCAATAAAATTTGCTCTGGGTTGTATTATGAAATTAAACACATTATTTTTAGGTTTATTAAAACTTATTTTTTCGCGATATTTGTAAATTGTAATGTATTTATTACATGCTCTAGCTATTAAATTTTCGAATATTTATTTCTTTGCTGTAGGGGAAGAATACACCAGATATTTCAATAAATAGCATAGATATACGTAATAAACAGGAATTCCACATTTTCTGCAATGAAACTCTGTCTTCTCTGAAATAATGCTCTGTGAATTCGACATCTATCCTGTTACAGTTAACACTACTCTTTAGCTGTGCAAATTACTTTATGTTATTTTTTCAGACCTATCTAATTATATTACATTTTTAAAATTAATTTGAATTAATTATCTTTTGAAAATAATGCCTGAAACATTTTTTTAAAAACCCATCTTATTTTGCAGATGATGATACGAAAATCTTTTCTTGCGATTTTACGGAGGATAGTTGTGGCATTGTTAATCAAGTAGGCATGCGGGCCAAATGGAATCGCAAGGAATTAGACATTGGGGGAAGAAAAGGTAATTACAAGTGTTTAAGATAAAACATTAAAACCTGATTATCCGGCATCTGAGCATACAAATTTCTTTCTAATATTTGCTTTTTTATGTTTATTTTATTTACTTTTTAATCATCTTTTGTTTATGCTTAATGAATGTTATTGTATCATTTTAATTAGTATATTACTGTTATTTTTAATTTATTTACTAGTATTTTGATTAGTAATGATTAGAGTTTATACCTTTGGAACTTATTGCAATGTGTAAGCTATTTTTCATCATTTTATGTCATGGAAATGTAGACACAAAATACATATTATAATTTAATTTAGTGAAATGTTTATTTAGACCAAATAAGTTACAAAAGTAAATATTAGTTTTGAAATTATTATCACAGAGGGTAATATCGATATCCAGGAAAGCCTTGGAAAACTTTAATGTTACATATATAATTCATAAATTTTTAATATTGATTAGATTTATTAATAACTTTAAGTTGCAATTTAAAATTTTGAGTTTAAAATTTGACTCTTCTCGATGATGTACATTATGTACAAACAAAAACGGACAGTTCCATACTCCCGTTTATTAGGACGATTGACAAAATTTAACTTGAGTTTTTCATGACTCGAAAGCGCAATTTCGGATTTATATTAGATTTATATATAACATTGTTATAACATAGGCATTTTAACATAAAGTTGGTCTTCTTCTGAAATGACATACCTTTTTTTCCCATAGCAAAAACTTTTTTCTTCTTTGAGAACATCGGCTAACGGACAAATAGTTTTATTCCCCCTTTGGTGGATGACCCGCCGAAGAGATTATAGATACACCAAATGATAAAAAGATTCATTCAGACTTTCTTACAAAACGAACAACATGTTTTTATTAATATAACAAAGGAAATTAACCGATAAATGATTAATTAGAATCACGATAAATTGCAATTACGGTAAGCAGAGCTCAACGTCTGCCTCCGTTCGCTTATAACAACTGCTCTGTCTCTATTTTTTGAATAACCAACATTCTTTTCTTTCTGATGTTGCCATTCCGGACAACACAATCTTTTCTTTATTCATAATGGCTGATTCCTACTCCCATATTCCGATTCTAGGACTCTTGTTATGCCAACGCGCCAAGTTTTGCAAAAATCGCATGAATCGTTTTTAGGTTAGGTTAGGTTAGGTTATTTAATTATGGCAAAGCACACGAGGGCTATCTGCCTAAGGGGAGGGATGCCTTCGTGGAGGACTTTCTAAGGGAAACTGGCTCGTATACACGTTACACATGGGGAAAACCACGAAAACGCCCATGCAGCCAGCCCGTTCGCGGGATTCGAACCTCTGAATCGTTTTTAGAAAATAAGCTCTCAAAATTTTAGCTTATTGACAATTGAGTTTGGTATATATTTATTCATATCTCTTTTTTATTATAGTTACATGGTTCCATCTTTCACAGTTTGAAATTTAGGTTCAATTTTTGACTTACTTTTAAAGTTTGTAATTTTTAGTAAGTTTTATAAATTTTCAGAAAATCCTTTCGAATTATATAACCCACAAAATTTTTAACATCAGAAGTAGTAGCATCACAAGTAGATGTATCTCTAGACATACCTTCAAATAATTATAGTTTTTTATTCAAAATTTCCCAAGATATACGTTAATTTATATATAGGAGCATTTTGCAATTTGGCCTGTTTGTTATAAGCAGTAATAACGCCAAACGTGGTTTACGCACTTTAGAAAACTTATTTGAAAGAATAAAAGATGCACTTTTTTTCCTGTCATGCACAATGAAAGGGAAAAGAAAATAGGTTACCCATAAATTAAGAATTTTGCCAAGTGAATTATTCTTAAGGTAACTTGAAAGAAGAGCTCCAAGATAAATTTTTAAATTTCTCATCAAATTTTATAAGGTATTTCTCCCGCCTTCTTAGCATGCCTTCGTGGTGTAGTGGTCAGCAAGCTCGGAGCGTATTCGATAGGATCGAGTCCCGGTCATGGTATTGCTCATTTTTCACGTTTCCAGCTTCAAAAAAAAATACCTAATTGCTAATAATTACCAAAATTTAATATCTAGGCATAATTTATGTCGTAGAATCCAGGTAGGGGAAAAGTTGATATGTCATTTCAGAAGAAGTCTGATGTCTAGATACCTATGTTAGACAATGCTATATGTAAATATAATATACATCGTAAGTCACGCTTTCGAGACATAAAAAACGCAAATTAAATTTCATCAATAGAACCCAATAGAACGGGAGATATAGAGCTGTAAGTGCCCTTTTTTTTGGTACAGAGTGTACATGTTCAGACTTTTTTCAATTGAACCGTGACTATTTTATTTTCAACTCAGTTCGAACTAGGGAATATTGTTTTACTATCATTCTCAACTCAGGTTTTGTTTCCCATTCGATCGTAGAAAACGAGTTTATGCAGTTAAGCTGGGTCTTTTTATACTCAAATAATGATATGATTTGCCATCTTCACACTTGACTTTTCGGCCACTTATAGACTATATGACTTTTCGGCCACCACACCACACATGGAGGTGTCGGAAATATACGCAACAAAATGTCTGATTATTATAATGACGGTTGTATATGCATTATTCCTGGATAAAAAGAAAAAACACTGAAGTTTTCTTAACCGAATAAAAAATGAATTGACCATACAAAGGACATTAGGAAACGCTTTAAAAGCGGTTTTTTAGGTTATAGAGAAATTAATACGGTCTTTTAAAATGAAAATATTCTCCAGACTTGACATATTTAACTTCGAAAAAGGAGGAAATTAAATAAAGCTAGTTTATAAATTCAGAACTATAGCAAAATTATATTCATGGGTAAAGAGACGGTAGCAATCTGCCTTCTCTTTGCACATCTAGGAAATATATAAATTAAAGTTAAAAATTTCTACTAAAATAATGAAAAACAAACTGAAGCTAAAATAGTTCTCCAATGCATTTTCACATTCAATAATGTCTTAAAATTATAAGTCACTTTGAAAATTATCACATTGCTAAGAGTATGGATTTTATTTTTTTTGTATTTGTAAAAGGAGGTTTAAAAATGTAGATCGCGTTAGAAATGAGGGTGTATTTCTGTAGTGTACTCAGATGGAATTTTTTTTGTTGATGTTTAGATTCGCTGTATTTATTTGTAACGGTATGCATTGTTTTAAAAAATATGCAAAAATATGAAATTGCAAAATAAAAATGAAACTGAATTTCAATAAATTTTAATTTTTAAATTCAAAAGTTTTAGAAGATTAAAAGTCTAAACTTAAAAGTAGTTCTAATTACACTTTGATTTTTTATTCTTTTCTTGCTGTCATTAACACATCCGTCTTTTCTTTCTTTCTTTTTTTTTTAAATTTCAAACGCCCGCTCTTTGAGTCGAATTTCTGCTACAAGAAAACTTTCATTTATCAGTTCTTTAATTTAGAAATTGTAAAAGGTTTTTCGATGATAAATGCGTTCGTGTGAAAGAGTTATACATTGCTTTCCTTCGAAAACTAATCTTAAAAAAATTTATTTAAATTCTGTGATTTTCAGGAACTGTAATGGCAATAGATACTAACGGCATGAAAGGTCAGATTGCGAGAATGATCAGCCCGTATTTCGAACTACACCGCCAGACTTCAGGATGTTTATCCTTGGACTTGTTTATTTCTGGAGAAGGCCCGATAACATTCCGCGTGGAAGAACAGACGGATTCGGGATTTCAGAAAATATTAACTGTTCGGAACCAAGTATCCCACTGGAGGACTTATGATCTGGATGTTGACATTCCAGAATACGTAAGGGTAAGTAAAGGTTATCTCAGTGATTTTACTTGTAGCTGTGGACTACTTGCATCAGAAAGGTCAGAATATTTTGAAGGATGTTTTTCGATGACTGATACGACACATTGTTTGGTCTATCAGTCCAGGAATTCTCTACTTTTGCGTAATATCTCAGGTCTTTTTATATAAGAAACTATGTAGGAAAGGTTAAGTCAATATTTTATGACAGAATATGATTTAAGCTTTAATCTGCCACCCTGGTCGGTACAGCAGTTAGGACGCTGGCTATCATGTGGATTCGGGTTCGAATTCTGGAAAGACTTGAATGATTTTATGTGCATAGAGTCTTTGATACATGAAGCATTTCAAATGCACGGTAAACCCAAAATCCTCTCAAATGGTTTGATGGTAGGTGAAGGGACCCTCAAATTCATCCATCAGCAGATCCTCCTTCAAAATTGGGACAAACATGGGCACAACCGTACATGGCCAAGACATACTGTCAACTATAAAGTGCTTAAGGTCCATGCCAACTATAGATGCAATCTTGCTGTCCTGATAAGTGAGACAGGCCAAGATAGTGAGACAGGTGAAAGAAGTCAGGTAAGTGAGGTAAGTCACAAAAATAACTTTATATTCTATGGGTCAAGAAATCATTGCAGATTTTAACTTTGCTACACCAAAAACTTTCAAACAAACAAATCAGCTATTCTGTATAACAAACATATTAATATAGTGATAGAGTTTTGAAAAAAATATGTAATTTAACTGCAAACAAAAATATTTATATGTAATGAGGATATTCAGGGCCGTCTTTTACGTCACTCTGTCGGTGACAGCTTCAGTTCATGCATCGGCGGGAAGAGACAAACCAGGAGAAAAGGCCAAAACTATCTAGCAAATAAATGTTTTTCCCTATAGTAGCGTAAAGAATATTATTCATTCATCATGCTATTAGATTTGCCTACAAAGGAGGCGGGCCTTATGCACCTCATTTCTTAATTCTCATCAACTCTTACGGCTCATTTCAAGAGAGTAGGTGAAAATTTTAATTAGCACATTGACTGCCACGCTAAGTTTGTAAGAAAACCTCCGTCAGTCTACGAGCGCTGCTATGCCTGCGCCAGTTGCTTCTGATAGTAAGAGTTTAGAACATCTAGAACGAAACATTCATTCAGTCAGAAATCTTTCCTCAAGAACGAAGTATCTAAGAAGGCATGTGAGATTTGAAAATTCTTTTTTCTCTTCCAAATATTTTTCCTGTAGTGAGCCTTTTGCAATATGTGAAAGAAAAACGTAAGAGTTAAGTGAATCAGATAGCAGTAAAGAAGAAACCTGTTAGAAAAATTCGAATAGCAGCTATGAGGAACACCCGAGATATTTTAAGAAACATAATTATAAATAGAATTATATCTTCAGATTCTGATTCGGATACTGATAAATGCAGCGATAATAAATGTTGTGAAGATACTACTAATCCTATTTTACAAGAATTGGTTGTTTAGGAAGGATAAAAAGTTGATGTCGAAGACAGCACAGTTCAGTTTAGTGAATGGAATGAGTTTAGCTGTCGGCAAAAATCGTTTCCGTTTCTTTCTTTCAATATTCAACAAATATTTGCCTACAATATCATTCTCGTTCTGAGACGCCAGAAGGAGATAGAGCAGAGGAGTCAATAGAAGTATTACTGCAGCAATTTTAGTGCCACTTATAAAAGCTTCTATCCTTATGTGATTAGCTCACCAGTCGCCTATGCTCCCGACTATGTAAAGCATTTTGTATTGCGTCGAAGTAAAATTTTGTTCGCTAGTTCTGCTTTATTTATTAAAAACTGGGAAGGGCTTCTAAGATGCATTACCGTTGATAGCCGAGAAGGGGCTGATAGATTCCTTTTCTTTACAATTTCTTCACTTTTTCAGTATCAGTATGCTCGGAACACCAGATCCAGCTGGCACTTCCTGGAGCTGATTGTGTTAACTGAAGATATCTGAAAGCAAACAGCGAACGGAATCTGCTTCATCGTACAAATGCATCGGAGATTAAATATCAACAAATACCGATGACCCTGTTGCAGAAGTAATAATAAACGCAAACAAAGAATCATTCATTAACGAATTTAACAGCTGAACGTTCGATGAAGAATTATTCATTTATCATCAGACCCGGGCTTAGGTATTTTTGTAAATTTTATTTAGTTCACTCATGGTGTTTTACTGTGAGTGGAATTTGTCATCGATTTTTTAACTTACTTTCTGATAAGCTCTCAGATTAAAATTTTGTACGCACATTGATTGTCGATGACACTTCAATGTGGTGAAGAGAATTTGTTTTTCCAAAATTTAGATTTTTTTTCATTTAAAGTTTAAAATATTTTTGGTATATATCTTCATTTAACAAACAAACTAAGCAAATCAGAATTTTGCCTTTTGCAATGCTGAACAGAGCGGGAAGAAAAAAATCTTTTCAATGAAACGTGTGTGAAAATCGAAACTTAATTACCGAATTTTGGGAGAATTCTTCAAAATTGCTCGAATTTTGAGACTATGTGACATTTCTGATTTAAAATTTTAAAGCTAAAAATGTGTCGGATATAAAGTTCAGAAATTTTCACACATTATAAAACAAATCCTTTCATGAATATATATATATATATATAAACAAAGAGCGAAATGAGAGAGAAAAAAATATAAGTTGAACGATTTTCCACAGTTTTTTTTGAGTTTGAATGCTATCTTGGCACACTTTATGACGAATTGCCGATGTTCGTTTTTCCATTTTAGCTTTAAATAAAACGCTTGCTGTAACATCTAACTGTTATTACATCTAATTTCCGTAACAGAATATTCAAAGCGATTTCTCCATTCTCTGAATGATGTTCAGCTGTTTTTTTAATTTCATAACTTTGATTTCTTACTTGTATTTTAATAATGACTATAAATTTAATCATTAACATCACGTATTTGAAACTAAAAAACAGAAAATAAAATGAAATTTTAAAAAGGAGGAAAATACTTTATCATATAGATTAAATAATTCTATTCAGAGAATTCATCTGCAGAATATCGTGAATAATAAAATATCTATATCTTTCAATTTTTATAGTTGGATATAGTCTGATAAAACTATCATAATTTATTTTTTAATGTATTTCTAAAATTTGGCCCCCTTCCCTAATCATTCACCTTATGCAAGTGTTTTACTTGCAAATAGAGCACTTGCTTCATCCTTGTGCTGACTCTGCTTAATCATTCTTAAAAAAAAGAATCATTGATGATTGCCATCTGATTATTGCTCAATACGCGAATGAGAATAATAATTGTAAGGAAGGCAGAAAGTAACTAAATCACTTTAAATAAATTCGCCCCTGATAAATATAAAAAGATAACATCTTACACATTTCACAATGGAATTAAACTAACAGGTTTCATTATTACTTTTTTTATTCCCGATATAAAATTGTAGATGAATTTTGTAAATAGAATTATTAGTCTATTATTTTTATTAAATTATATGATGAATATTTTTCTCTTTTTAGTGTTTATTGTATAAAAACCAATGTATAAATTATATTTTATTTTCAGTTTTCTAATCTCACTTGCATGTTATTGTAGGGATGTAGGATCGGTACTTACTATCTAGGAGTATGATGTCTGTAAATATACTTCAGAGATGGTTGTCTAGGGTTCTCAATAATTAATCCGATTTAAGGAAAACTCGAAGATTTAATGGAAACATGAATAGTTGCTACAAACTACAAAGTGTTTACATTCATAGAAGGAAATAGATGAGATTATTTACAGATGAATAGAAATCAGCGTCTTTTACACTCAACGTCTTTCAGTCGTGTTCCCGTCTTAATGGCGGAATCGTCTGCGTTCTCTCCATCGAAAGGAAAAAGTAGTTTCGCACAGCTTGCAGTGTTATCTGATTATTATTGACGATGCCATCCCATAACTGCTCGACCATTCTGACGGAATGCGGCCTCGCATTATGGTAGTATGACCATCAGCATCTGGGGATTTGAAAATAAAATTAAAAAATCTGAAAGCTTTCAAATTTTACGTTACGTCCAAAGGGGAGTTTTTTTTAGCATTTTGTGCCTTACTTTCATTTATTAAATATCATGTTCTTCTCACTTAAGCCATAAAATTCAGTTAAAGAACAATATCGTAAAATAATTTTAAACTGAACCATATCTTTAGAATTTTCTATACACAGTCTCAAGCGCTGGAGATAAAAATGTTTTTTTCTGTACAACGTTGCCATTGCTCTCTTTGAAGTCCTTGAGTTTGTTAATCAAAAATTCGTTCAAGTTTTACAAAATATGAAATGCCCATATTCGCAGCAGGATTACGTCAAACAAAATTCGATGGCTCTAGGTGCCATCGTTTTATCATAATGCGAGAAACATACATACATTATGCACATTCTTCATTATTTAATTTCTCTAAATATAATACAGGGCTGCAATACTTGGTGGCAACAGTTTGAAAAGTGAATCGACGTTTAATGTTTCCGATGCAAAATCGCAAAACGGAAACGATAGTCCTTCAAGGACAAAGCCCTTTTGGACTAAAAATAAAAATAAAAAAAGTCTGAAATGTTTCAGATTTTAAATTACGTCCAAAGGGACGTTTATTTAACATTCTGTGTGTTACCTTTATTTGTTAAATACCATGTTCTTCGCACTTAAACCATAAAATTCAGTTCAACAGCAATATCGCAAAATAGTTTTAAATTGAGCATATCTTTAGAAATTTCGGTACACGCTCTCACGCGCTGGAGATAAAAATGTTTTTCTGTACAACGTTGGTATTGCTGGCTTTGAAATCTTTGAGTTTGTTAATGAAAAATTCGTTAAAGTTTTAGAGAATATTGTTACGAATTTCACATTTATTTGGCTATTTATTTAGAACTGTAATTAAAATTCCTTTTTATTTTCCCGTGCAACGCACGCAGACGATTTTTGAAGAGAAAGCTACGTCAAAA